>SCDY01001251.1:0-41156 GCA_004143825.1 Drosophila micromelanica
AGTTTTGACAAAGTTATGGGAGTTTGAAGTGTGGGAGCTATGAATTAGAGAACTTTACATGTTAAAATTTTTGTCAAATTTGGCATGATTTTTGGCCAAAAATTTGACCCCCTCAAAATCACTTTTTATGTGGTTTTTTATACTAATTATAACACCCAGAATCGATTAAAATTATAAATTCGCAAATCTAAATTATGAAAAAAATTGTTTTCCAAAATGAACAAGGGTCCCCCTTGTGATTTTTGTCAAAAAAATCAAAAAAAAAATTATTTTCAAAACTGAAAGTATTTTAAATGTAGAATCAATATTGAGGAAAAATATTGATTACATTATTTTCAATCTTGAGAAATGGTTTAGTTTTGACGAAGTTATGGTATTACAAATAGTTTTAGTTATGGAATGAGAGATTTTTAGTCCATTTCACACTTTCATTTCCACCGTAGCAAAATATTCGTAGACCTTTATCTAATGCAGGATACAAGAATATGTGTTCAAAGTTTCAAGTATTTAGCTTCAACACCAGAGAAAAAACAATTCCACAGACTGGTGGACAGCAAAACGGAGATTGCACAAAAATATATTGTACTTGTTTTTTCACTTCGTGAACGTTCTTAAAATGAGAATTTTTCTGGTGTTTGTATTTAATTTGAGTACACAATGTTTGGCACTGCTTTCTCAAAGTGTACACATACGTTTCAGTAGGAAAAGAAAAACCTTTTCAACCAGCTTGGGCAGATTTTTTGTTTCTTGTTAAATCTCTCCCCAGAGGAACAATCATTAAATTTTGCGATAATGGGAACATTGGATTGTGCGTAAGATTGGTGATATGTTCCAAGGAGATGGGAATGAGGGGACTAACAAATTTTCATCAGCTAGTTGAAAATAGAAACCTAGCTGAAAAGCTTTAAGTGGGTTAAGTCAAGTGAAACAGCAACGAATATGCCTCCTCCTCAAAAAAAGGGCTACAGGGTATAGCTGTTGAAACAACTCATTTGGTATTCATAAATGGAGGCAATGCCTTAGCTCGCACATGCCAGAACCTTACGTTGTCCTTTTACACCCAAATTGTTTAATTGGCTGACAAAGACGCAAACAGGTCCCCCCATCCCTCAGCCCCACCCACGCATACATTTTGTGCGTTACGCCCACGCATAGTTATGCCGCCCACGAGATGAAGGGCGAAATTTGCATAAACCAGCGAAAAGTGAACGCTGACATTGAACGAATTTAGCAAGTAGCTACTCGAAAATGCACTCAACTTGTCCCAATAACCTTTAACACAATTTGACATCGATGTAGTTGGACTTGCCACAGACTCTCTCTCTCTGCACGTAACGTAACGTAACGGTAAATCACCCCTCGACACGGGAGCAGCGTAGAACGGTATATAAGCGTGCGGCAGCGAGTGCTGTAGCATCAGTTCCACAGCATTAACTAATCCCAGTACAATGTGCAAGTCAATTTCCGTGTCGCTGGCATTCATTGTCGCCCTGTGCATTGTGGGCACCTCCAGTTCGGAGTCCCAGATGCGCTTGTGCAGCACTCGGTTGAACGAGATGCTCAGCAAGCTGTGCTCCGCCGGATTCAATGGCATCATCCAGAAGCGCCACTCCCGTAAGTAGTCTCCCTGAACGCAGTCTCCCCAGTCTGAGACAATGGCTAATCTTGCGCTTTCGCTTTCGCCGGGCTGCAGCTCTCATTGACCTGGACCCGCTCGATCCCATTCAGTACATTCAGGAGAAGGAGAGGCCATCGGCATCCGCGGAGCTTCTCACCTATCCAATTTCCCGTGGCCGCCTGCGCAACTACTACCAGGCGAACGTGCTCAACTCCCTGACCACCACCCGGCGTCGCAGCCGCGAGGGCATCGTCGACGAATGCTGCAATCGAGCCTGCACGCTCGAAGAACTGACCGCGTACTGTGCCGCCCCCTAGATCGGTGGAGAGCTACCCTTGAAGCACCGCGATTAGAGTACACTTTTGAAGATATTTATACATATACATATATGTACGATAGGACCTTGAATTTTTACCCACTCTATGCTGTATCTACTTATTGATATTATAAATGCTTTAAATATAAGCCAACTGCATAAACCAATTCTAGCGAAAGTGTTTTGGGGATTCCCGCAAACTATTTATAGACATTTCTGATTTTTATTTGGAATGAATTGGAATGTTAACAAAAACTGTGTTGTTTAAAAAATCATTCAAAATTCACTACCTGATCGACAGAATTGAGTTTTTGAAATATTCTTGATTCTACATCAAAATTGGAATCAATATTCCCATTTGAAACTTATTTAAAAATCATTATACCGGTTTCTGATGGTATTTTTTAGTGATAATCCGAAATCAACAACGATTAAAAAATCTAAAAGTAAAAATTGAAAACCATGCTTCGTTCATCACTTTTTAATTTTGTGATATTCAAGTTTTTAACCTTTTTTCATATGGGTTAAAGTCTTTCCCATTTTTTTTTAAATTATATGTTATAAAATTTTAAAATAATATATTATTTAATTTTTTAACGATAACGATTGAGCAAATGATTTGGTTCAAGGTTCGTTTGTGTTGAGATTGGTTCGGTTCCAAGCTGACACAAAAATAAGTTTTTAAAAATATAAATAAATAAATAAATCCAAAAAAAGTCGTATAATATGATTTTATATTTATATATATTGATATTTATATTGATATTGTGATCTCTGTTTTAAATCGTTTAAAAATTGTCAACTTAATTTGAAACATTGGACGAAAAGTCTGTCTAAATTTTATCTTTATAATTCTAAAACTTTATTTTAGAAAATTTTATTTATTTTTTACAATAAATATAGTACATGTATATGTATAAAGTATTTTATTTAGCTTTCTTTGATTATGCTCTATATTTAATTCTATATATAGATCATAGAAAAATTTTAGGGCGGACTTAGTTAACATTAGTTAGTCTAAAGATAGTCCATAATGGAATTTAATTCAAGATCTTTTGTTTTTTGCTTTTACTGTTTTTTGTTTTTACTGTTTATTTAGGGCAGTAGTTGAGGAGATCTTCAAATGTGCACGAATTTTGGCAGCATTCGTCGACAATTCCGTGGCGACGTCGTCGAATCTTCATCAGCCGATGAAGCAACAGGGGCTGCTCCTGAAGATGGGCATCGTATTTTTCCAAATCCGTATCGGCATCCTTGTTGTCGATGCCATTGTTTGCCAGCGGCACTGCCAAATGGAAGGCCAAATGCTGGTGAGCGGATTACCTTCAAATGTTGGACAATTTTAGCTGCACTTACTTGAGGTACGCTTGGAGTTGGCGCACACCTTTCGCAGCATTTTGGGCAGCTCGCTGCCGCACAGGCGGATCGACTGCACTTGAAGTGCCAGAAACAGGAGCACGCAGAGCATCCACAGCAGCTTCATTGGAATCCAGTTACTGCCACTCAAATAAACAGGCCACAACTGGGCCACACCGCGCGGCGCGGCAGCCTTTTATATGATGGCCATGTCAGGTTGCGTTAGGCGAGGTGTCAGTTGGCCTGGTCCACAACCTTGGCCGGATAGGCGCGAGTGGGTGGCTTTTTGCTCATATCAGCTGACGTCTTTGTTTATGTTTTGCCGTGCAAAATAATAATTACGCACAGATCGCAACTGTTGCGAAAACAAAGTGAAATGCTTTCCGAGTAATGTTGTTTACCCATGGAAGAGTTTCTCTAGAAATGAGGCCACTGACTATATAGCTAATGGAGAACCCAAGTAAACAAACTAAATTTAATTGGCTATGGTGTGTATAAGAAAAGCCTATGTGTAGGTTGAATGTTCATCTAATGAAAATAGGTAACAGTCTCTTTCGTACACATAGCAATCAACCTAACATAAAGAAATGCTGTTATGAATTAAATCGAATATTCGTAAATGATAGTAAGCTTTAAATATGTTAATTTTAACTCCGTATCTAAATTTTCATCTCATGAAAATCGTTAACAGTCTTTGTCATTAACATAGCAATTAGCTTAACATTATTCAACATATAACAGTCGCTTTCATTAACATAGCAATCAGCTTAACATAGTTAAATTCTGTTAAAAATTAAATTTAAATTGAAAATTTATAACTGATAGTAGCAATGAACTTTCCATAGTCGAGATCTATTATAAATTACATTAAATAAAAAATATGAAGGAAAATTTATAAAATTCTAAATTCATTTGGAATTTCACACAGCTGAGAGTTCTGTTATAAATTAGTTAAATCTAAAAGCCAATTTCTATCCGATCTGTTATCAATTAGTAATAATTCAAAATATATTGAATAGGTAATATATTGAAAGAACACACAGAATTCAACGCAATCCCTTTGCATACTTGTTGTGCTCGCAAAACACAGCGTCATCTAATTAAAAATTCAAAATTTTCATTATTGTTCTGAGAATGCAGGAGCAAAGCATTTCCATTGACGTGGAAATTTAATTTGAGGGTGGGCAGAGGGAGGGGGGGCGGCACTCCTGGTGCGCCAATTGGGGCCAAAAGTCGCCTTTTGTTTGTTGCTATTGTTATCGAGTAACTTTATTGCTTCCATCAAATATTACAATAAAACATTGCGAATTATAATTAAAAGTATATTTTTGCGTGGGAGAGTAGGGGGGGGGGGGGGGGTTAAGTGTAGTTGAATGAATTGCAAAAGGCGATTTGCGTTTGGTGCGTTGTATCAAAGTCCAATTGTTTGATGGCCCCGCTAGGCGCAGTAGGCCAAGATGTCCTCGTAGGAGCAGCCCTCGCGGCAGCACTCGTGAGTTATCCGGCGACGCGTGCGTCGCAGCACCTTCCCCTGCTCCTGCTCCTGATCCTGCTCCTGCTCCTGCTCCGGCGGTTGCTCGTCGTGGTCCAGTTGTTGCCGCAGCGCCAGTTGCTGCCACTTCCGTCGCACTCCCTGCTCCGGCGAGTGCTGTGTCCGGGTGCCTCCGTTCACTGGTCAACAGGGAGGAGTGTTAGTCGATGGTTCTGGTTGATTGATTGATCGATTGATGTGAAATTTACTTACAATCGCGCTTGAATCTGCGTGAAAATCCATTAACACAAATAAGATCAAGGGCCTCGTTGAGGGCATCGCCGCATAGCTTCTTCCTGCCGTCGACCTGCTGCATCAGCTGCGACATGGCGACCACCAGCAGCAGCGTCAGACTGAAGCGCAAGCTCATCTTGATGTCATACAAATCCCTGTCTGGATTGCTCCGCTCCACTCCACTCCAATCCACTCCACTCCAATCACTGACTAACCGGACGGTTATAAATCCTGTCACTCGCTGATCGACTCTCGCTCTTGCTAACCAATTGTTCAGTGCGCATTCCAACGCTAACTGATTTTCAGCCTCGTCGTTGATCACCTCGATGGCTCGCTTCGACCCTCAAGTGACTTCTTGACTCCTGGCCAGGTAGCCAGTAGGTAGTCTGGCCAGGTGTCAACTCAATTTTTTTTTTGGCCAGGCAAAATGTTTTTCGTAGCGGGGTTTTTCATAGCCAGCCGGCCAGCGAGCAAAAACCCCGTACGAGGTCTTTCCCGGTCTTTCCCCTGCTTAATGCCAGCCTCTGACTTTCTGACTCTCTTTGCTGCTGCATTTACAGGCTACTTTTGGCACATCAGCGATCTGCATCTGGACACATTTTACTCCACGCAGGGCGACATTTACAAAAGCTGCTGGCAGCTGGCCCGCAACGATCCCTCCAATGGGCAGCCGGAGAGGGAGGCGCCGGGCTCCTTTGGCTACTACAACTGCGACAGTCCGTGGAGTCTCGTCGAGTCGGCGGTGAAGACCATGAAGGCCAAGCAGGGCGACAATGTGGAGTTTGTGCTCTGGACGGGCGACGCCCTCTCCCACTCCGCCCAGGCGCTCTCCGAGCAGAAGCAGCAGGAGACGCTGCGCAACATCACCGAGCTGCTCGGACGCAGCTTCTCCTCCCCGTTCATATTCCCCGTGCTGGGCCACGAGGACGGCAGCAGCGGACCCCACAAATACCGGCTAATGGGCGAACTCTGGCGCCACTGGCTGCCCACCGAGGCGCTCGTCACCTTCGAGCAGGGCGGCTACTATTCCATCGAGCAGACCCGAAGCCGCCTCCGCATCGTGGCCCTCAACACGAACTTCATGCGGCACAATTTCGTGGCCGAGTCGAAGCAGTCCCCGCCGCACACCCTGCGCTGGCCGGGCGAATATTACGCGGAGTCCAAGTCTTCCGTAAACGCGGATCAGGATCAGCAGCAGGCGGAGCAGCAGTGGATCTGGCTGGAAGAGGTGCTGGCCAAATCGCGAGACAAACAAGAAACGGTAGGTAGATAGGATAGGTATATAGGTATATATAAAATCTCGAAAAGAGCTCTTTGGAATTTACAAAAAGTATTGCAAGTTCATGTAAACAATAATAATAATAATTACAATAAAAATAAAATTAGTAATTATTATAAAAAAATAAGCAGTCATAAGATGGATACTATATTTTTAATATTTTTCTACAAATTAATATTCGGCTATTCTCATTATATTGGTATAGGTGATTTACAGTGTATATAACATTATCGGATCACAAATAGATTTTACTTCATTTACTTACTTTTTAAAGTTGGTTTAAGAGTAATTTTAACTTTTTAATTACTTTAAATTGCCAGCTTATTTTCTACTCAGGTACTCTCTTGGAAAGAACTTTGACATGCATTTTATTGCTTATGTGAATACCTATATAATATATCTACATCTATCTATATGTAACTTTACCTAAATTGAATTTATACCTAGTGAAATCTCAGCTTTAAATTTTGGCAACCTTTTTTGTGACAGGTCTACATTGTGGGCCACATGCCGCCGGGCGTCGATGAGCGTCACCTGGGACCGCATCAGCATGGCCAGCTGATCTTCACGGAGCTGAACAACAATCGGTATCTGGAGACGGTGCGCAAGTACGCTTCGGTGATTCAGGGCCAGTTCTTTGGGCATCTGCACTCGGACACGTTTCGGCTAATCTACGATGAGCAAGGTACTTTTGGAGCAGCTAATCTCGTTGGGATATTAATTGTGGTTGGTTGTGTGCCCGCAGGCACGCCCATTTCGTGGCTGATGATAGCGCCGTCGGTGGTGCCGCGCAAGGAGGGCATTGGCGCCTCCAATAATCCGGCGCTGCGGCTCTACAAGTTTGACACGGACAGCGGCCAGGTGCTGGACTACACGCAGTATTGGCTGGACTTGCCGATGGCCAATCGTGCCCAAGAGGCGATCTGGCAGCCCGAATACAATCTGACCCACTATTACGGCCTGGCCGAGATCTCCGCCATAGCGCTGCACAATTTCGCGGAACGTTTCACGGGCAAGGACGCCTCCTGGTTCAACAGGTAGCAGATGTACATATATTACATATATCTTATACTTATACATCTTATCCGGCAGATATCATCGCGCCAATACTGTGCGATATCAGTCCGGCGCTGCCTGTCCGGGTCGCTGCATGTTGAATCATTATTGCGCCATCACCCGGATGGACTACGACGAGAACCGACTGTGCAGGGAATCGGAGCAGCTGCCGCTCCAGAGCCGGGCGACAATTTCCGTGCTCAGCGGCAGCTGTGCTGCGCTCCTCTCTCTGGTGAGCTTCCTCAGTCTGCCCACAAACCCAGCGAATTTATTAAATAATTGAAATCGAAATGAAAATGGAAATCGAAGAAATATATAAGTTTAGCTACCCCCAATTTTAAGCTGCGTGCAGGCGCACTCTTCCTATCGAAATATCGCGCGATTTAACTCTCAACTCAACTTATGCTGTACGTGTGTGTGAGTGTGTATCTGTGTTTATATATGTGTATGTGTGTGTGTGCATGTGTGTGCGCCTGCCTGCCAGCCATATCATATGTGTGTGTGATATTCGATTCGTCTATTATTACTGATATGAATATAAATATAAATATAAATATAAATATGGTATTATTGAATGTATATGAAAATAAACGCAGATTTTTAATGTTAATTCGGCTTTATTTTCGATAAATATTTAAGCAACAAATAACAAATGTGTTAATTTGCGCAAACAAGTCGGCAGTTAAATAAACGTTTCTTTTTCTGCATCTTCTTCGGCCTTCTCTCTTTTTTTATGGGCAACTCCATTAAACTGCAAAAGCCGCAGCGTCCATATTAAAACAGTGGCCATGCGGCAAGTGTGGCATCGTGGGGCAAAGACAATTCGAAGCCAGGCCGGGCAGGCCGCTGACACACACACACACACACGCAGACACACATCATGAGTAATGCATGAGTTGCCACCGAAAATGTAGCCCAAGCTTGTTGCATGCCACAGCTTCAGTTTGCCACTTGCCACACTGCCACACTGCTGCATGCGTGACACTCGCTACGTGCTGCCCAACTAAATTATTGGTGAAATCTACGCCAGCATTTGATATTGGTGAAATTGCTCCTGCCTGCTTTTACTTCCCCACCCACCTGCTCTCTATATTCTGATGTGGGGAGGTGGTTCTGGTTTATTGCGCTGTTGCCGTTGCATACTTTCAGGCGTTTCGGTTTATCAGGTCCATCAAAGTTGCAGCAACAGCAACTACAACAACAACTGCAGCTGACACTGCAACACCCGCAGTCATTAAAGTTTATTAAGAAATTTTTGAGAAAGTCTTAGTCAATCTTAGATTGGGAACCCCTTGACAATTCTCATACGGCGCCTGGTCGACAAACTGTTTTCGGTTTTTGCGGCTTCTGCAATTTGGCAAAAGTTTCCCCGCAGCTTTTCAGATTGGTTTCCCTTTTCCAGCTCGCTATGGTTTCCCCCAAACATATTTACCCTTTAATTTGGCTTCTGCGCACAGTTTGACAAAAAAAAAAAACAACAACAAATAAGACACTCAAAAAACTTAGCAAATACTTACACGTATGTAGATAAAACTGCACAAACGCATAAACAAGAGCATTAAGAGTTTTTTTTGCTGCAAATGACTGCCTGGAAGATACCCTGTAAATCATTGGTAAGCATCTCTACAAAAAACAAAATCTAGAGTACATTTTATATAGACCGTGTGGCCTAACGGATAAGGCGTCGGACTTCGGATCCGAAGATTGCAGGTTCGAGTCCTGTCACGGTCGAAAAAAAATTTTTTTTTAATACCCTTCACCGGGACCTTCGGGACAGATAAAGGGGGTATCTTCCTACCTGCACCCTGTTTGCTGTCTCAACAAATAAATAAAAAGAGTACATTTTTGTTTGCTTCTCTTCTTCTTCATTATAATAATAATTGATTTTCATTGAGATTTAAGTCTTACTCAACACAGAAATGTAGGTAAGTAAGTATACAAAATAATATTATATTTAAAAAATTTACAAAATAATGAGAGCTATATTTTGTTTATTTATTTACTTTAGAAACGACATATACTTGGATTAGTCCTTCAAAAGTTTATAGTAAAAAATATTAAAAAATAAAATGTTTTATAAATTTGTATATTACGAAAATAGGTATCTACACTAAAGTATCTTTATAAATCTGTATCTTTATGTCTGTTGCAAACAATTGCCATGTTTTATACTCTCTCAAGCATTTTCTTTGCTCAACAGGGTATAAAATACAATAACTATTAGTATGGATAATAAGCACATAGTATATCCATAAGTGTATATCCCGCATAGGATGTTTGTTTGTGTGTGTTTGCTGTGTTCGGGTTGTTTAGGTGTTTGTATTTTCTCTAGATTTTTTCAGCTTGCACACTTTGGCATGCATGTTATAAACACTCACCTGTTTGGCTGTTTGGCTCAGCCAGCAGGTAGCTGCCAGCTGCTCCGTATGCTCATAGAAGGCCACATCCATTTGCAGTGGGATCAGGCGCTAGAAAGGGGGGGAGGGAACGGGTAAAAGATTGCGGCTGGGCATGTGAGAAAAAGGCATATAAATATTTGTACATTATGGGAATGTATATTCTGCTGCTGATGCTGCTGCTGCTGCGCTCGGCAAGAGTTGGTTTCTGCACCTGCCTCGGACGCTGCTTCTGCCTCGGCTGCTGCCACATGAGCAAAACAATTTCAATTCTAATGTCCCATTAATCATTCACAAACATTAAGCATGTATATATGATTATATTTTTTTTTGAATATTTTTTCGCCTGGCTTTCTAGCGTGAAATACTAAAATGAAATTTCAAGCAGCTTAGTTGGCTGTCAGGTGCTCTGTGAAAAGCCTTTTTTTTGTTGGTTGCCTCTGCCAGCGGGATGGATCACCTGACAAGCTATTGAGTGCCAGCCATGAATTCGCACTGCAACGAGAGACAGAGAGGTATAGAGAGGGAGAGGGAGAGAGTAGTGTAACGGACTGGTATATCAGGCATTTTGAATGCACTAATTGCTGCGCTTGACCGCACTGCATAAGACCCATAAACCTGAAGAATGTCTGTGCGAAATCCGCTTCATTTAACCATAACAACAACAATTACAAGTTGTATTTGCTAACGGCCAGCCAAAATACAAAAAAATTCCAAAAATATAAACACATAAAAATTATATCTGGGGTGGAAGTGAAGAAAAAAAAGGGAAAGCTTGAGGCAAGCACGAATAGTAAATACCCCGTGAAAGTGTATTTAGGTTTTATATATATATCATCGATTTCCTAATAAAGTTTCATAATTATAACATTATATATTATATAGTATAATAAATAAACATTTTAAATTTTATGTGAAACTTTTTCTCTTAATCAATATAACCCATCTCCGGGGTAGTGTATAAAAATCAGTTTTCAAATGGCTTTCCAAAGGCCAAAAATAAATATTGAATATTTAAAAAAGAACGCATATAAAAATAGGTACATGTTTCGGTGCGTGATAGTGTACTTAATTAGCTGACTATGAGTGTGTGTGCGTGTGTATGAGTATGTGTGACTGTATGTCTAATATTTATTGCTTTTTGCAGCCTCTTTACCAGAAGGTTGTATCAAAATACATGATTAGCTATTCAGACAAACTAATTTATAAGCATGTGTGTGGGCGATGGTCCATAGGTAGAAGTATTAAGTAGATATATTTTGTATCTGAATCTATATCTCAAGTGTGGTTGTGTGTGTGTCGTTGGCGTTTTCCATTTTCCATGAAAAACCACAAGAGCAACAACAGCAGCAGAAGCCACTTTTCGCTGCTTTTGCGAACTTTTTGGATGAAACGTCTTTGCGGCAAGTGTTGAATATTGGGTTGTTGTTGTTGTTGTTGTTGCTGCTGCTGCTGCTGAGAACTGGCATCTGAAAAGCGAACGGTGAACAGCGAGCGGCGAGTAACAATTATAATTCGCATCGCGAACGTGGTCACCTCATCCAACAGGCTGTCAGAATCCGTAGTCGTATCCGTAGTCGCTGACAGTGCACAGTGCGCCACAATTGCAGGTGTGTGTACCTGTGTGTGTGTGTGTGTGTGCGAGTGTGTCACTCTGGGTGTACGTGTGCGTGCAGTGCATTGGTGCATTGTTATTGTTTGGGGCGAACGTGAAAAACTGACGCTGCCAACAAGCCAAAAATTTATTTGATATGAGACGAGATAGCAAAATGCGCGTGCGTGCAATCAAAATTTAATTAAAACGAAAATGAAAAAAAATGAATAAAAAAAATATTTGAAAAAACCGAAAAATACTCAAATAATACTTTCAGTCATAAAATTGGCCACACAGCTAATTAGCATTTAAAGCACAATTAGCAGTTGAATACAAATTGGCCAACAGCTCAAGAAAAAATCAAAAAGCAACAGCTGAAAAATATAATAAAAAAAAAAACCAAAAATTAAATAAACAGCCAATGCTGAAAACTTCAACAATTAAATGACATTTTCTTAACGTTTATTCTATTTATGTTAAAGAAAAGCTGCAAATGCAAATAAAAAAAATAGAAGGAAAACTAAAAAAAATTGGTGCTTGTTTTTTGTGGACGCGCTGACATCAACGTCGCGAACGTGGACCAGAAAAAGCAGAAACGCAAAAATAAAGAATTGAACTCAAAAATAGAATATTAGAGACGTGTTTGTTTCGTGGAGCTGTCGAGGCGTAGCAGTAAAAATTCTGTAACAGTCCACGAGGCCATAGCACACACACACACACAGACACAAACACGCACATGGATACAATCATCCATAGCTATAGATACATGTGTATCTATATATCTTTCTTTTGACTGTCGCTGCATGCAGTGTCTCTGCCTCAGGTCCATCGACGGACACTCATTCTTCCTCTTCTTTACTTTTCTTAAAACATATTTTCCTTTCATATTTCATTTGTGCTTTTTTTTTTATTTATTTATTGTGTGGGCTCTTCCCAAAACTACTTTGAGTGTCCCAAATGTTGCTTTAGCCGTTGTTATTGTTTTTGTTGCTATCGAAGTGTTTATATAGAGAGTGGCAAAAATATATTTATATGTATATGTGTGTGACAAAACTACAGTGGCGTTCACCAAAAGTCGCACCACATAAAGCCAAGCGAAGAAATTAATTAGTTTCTATCTATAGGACTTGTTAGTCACTAAGGATGCATAAAGCAATTCATCCGCTAATCCTCTTTTGACAATCGTGTTGAGTCACATTTCAAACGTAGCTGACTTTTTGATCTAGCAGCATTAATCAAGGTATTATTTTTTGACAACATGCCAAATTCAATATTTTATTAACAAAAAAAAAAATAATAATAATAATAATAAAATAAATAAGTAAATAAATACAAAACATTTTAAATATACTATATTATTAGATGTCGTATGCCTAAAAAAAATATTAAAAAAATAAAAAAGCTTTTGGAAATTTCAAAATTTATCAGAGAAAAGCTTTTATTAAGTTTCCCATGTAGTTTTTCAATAGAAAACAATAGCCACAACCTTGAAGAGTAAACAAAATAATTATAAAATTTAAAATTTTAATGCTGACTCTTAAATTTTTTGAAAAACATGTTTGTTTTTTTTTTGACACTTGCATTTCAATTGCCATGCACTTTATTGGTGGACGCCACTGTATGAACTCGCTCACGCACACAATTTAGTTCAGCTGCTGCTGCTGAGGATGTGAAACTGTAGAATGATGAAAAGCGAAGAATAGCGAAACGCATGATCATTGCGTAAAGTTTTTCATTTTCAATTTCCATTCTTACAATCGCTATCGCAGTCGCAGTGGCTGCCACAATGGCAGCCGCAGCCGCAGCCGTAGTTATAGCCGCATGCGACGTGTTCAGTTCAGCGCCGTGTTGTTTCCGTCAGTTCGTCTATGGTGCGCTTACAAAACGCCGGTTGGTCGGAAGAACGTGGCCGTAAACGGGCTGCGTGCCCGCTGGCCCAAAAATTGTGTGTCCGGGTGCTCCAGTTTTTCCGATAGCGCCACTTGCGTGTTCATATCTGCAATGAAATTGCAATCGCAAGGCGATGGGAGAAAGTCAAGACAGGCGAGAGGCGAAAGGGGAAAGGCGACGATGTGACATGGACACGGACATGATACGAACTTTTGCAATTTGGTGGCATTATTTTTGGATTAAGCAGCGCCAAATTGCAACAGACGGTAAGTACACACACACAGACACATATGGTTTTAATAATATGCATTAATTATAATTTGTGCTGGCCTGGGGGCCAGCAAAAAGAAAACTGTAAACAAATTATATGTGCCATGAAATATTTAAGCAATTCAACTAAAAACAAGCCAAACACTGCGCTGCTGGCTAATTAAATCAAACAGCGCTCGGCAAATGCCTGGCAAGCATTTAGGCTATAGATACACAGATACATACACTCACAGATACACGTATGTATCTGCGCAATTGTTGCGCTTCAATGCAAATGCAACAATATTTGCACCTGATTTCAATGCAATTCTGTTAGATTGTTTCTATAGCTGGCTACTCCCCCACACACACACACACACACTCACGCAGGTGCCAAAGCCAAGTAAAAAATAGTTTCACACACACACGCGCACACCTCGCTGCATATGGCAGCTGCAGCGTATGCTCAGTGGGCGGCCACGCCCACAGCATGCAGAAGCACACAGTTCACAACTTTTTTGAAACAATATTTTTTTGCGCCTGCATTTTTTATGCGAATTCTCGCACAATTCATGCGCACTTTAATACCAGGCTAAGTACACCTGCCTTGTGTGTGTGGATGTGTGTGTGTGTGAGTGTGTGTGTGTGTGAGTGTGTGTGTGTGTGAGTGGAAGTGTAAAACTTTAATTGGGACATCAAGTGGCCAGCATGCATTGTAGTGGCTGCCGTTTGCTTTCAGCTTTGTGTGCAATTTTCATAATATTTTATTAAATTTGGATTAATTTCCGCGGCCGTTGGCGAGTTTGCAAAAAGTGTTGCGTGCTTTTTGGCGCACCAACACGTATTTAAAAAATACCTCATAACTTGGCCATTTGAACAGCTGCAGGCCACAGCTGCGTTTGGCTCAATTAAAACGCACAAATTGCGAATCAACGAACACACATCAAATTCACACACACACACACACACAGCACATTTCAAGTATTTTGGCCAGAGAGCTAAGCATTTTATTGCATTTTGCTGCCAGTTTCTGCTTGCTCCACTTCTGATGAGTACATAAGGTATATATACTTGTGCTTGCTCATTTGGCAATGCTGCCACATTTATTGGATCTCATAAGACAAATTGCTTTGCCTTAGGTTACTTTATATACAGATAATTTAGGTTTGTACTTGTCTGCAGTGCACATGTGAATTTAATTCAATTCATAAAAATAAATCTTTAAAATTTTTTTATTATATTGATTTTACTATTTTCCAAGGCCACGCTACCTTTTTTAAAATAGTTTACGATTAACTAAGGTTCTTACAATTAACTAAAATAAAAAATAAAAATATTAATTTTTTCGACCGTGACAGGACTCGAACCTGCAATCTTCGGATCCGAAGTCCGACGCCTTATCCATTAGGCCACACGGTCTTGTTTTCTAGACGAGTCAAACTAACATGACTCTACAGAGAAGGAAAGTGAGAAAGTGTGTCTTTTAAATAAAATCTAACATGAACAGATCATAATTTAACATTTTAAAAAAATGTTAACAGTACAGTTTTTTTTAATGTTATTTCACATTATGTGCCACACAATTTGGAAATTATATAGAATTTGTTTTTATAAAAATAAAAGGGAGAGAGAGAGAGAGAGAGAGAGAGTTTTTACTGCGGATTAAAGCACTTTTAATTTTGTTTTAAAAATTATAGCACTTAAATGGCTTATGCGGAATTATTGTCGAGAGTGGTTTAATTTGAATTGATTGAAATATACACATATGTCATCCAGTATACGATATTTTCAACTTCAGCAATCTCTCGTACGTCATTTACCCATTTTGCTTTTTCAACAGAACATTTTTTTTAATATATATTTTCCTTTGAGCTGCAGCAATGAGTACAACAAGAATTGCAATTGGAATTATGTTCGTTAACAGTCTGCAATTTCCTCATGCTGACCGACACATACATAAAAGAGCTGACACATGGACAGACGGACAACATACAGAGAGATAGACGCACGGACAGACAGCAGAAATGACGCAAATCTGTATAATGCCATTTGCTCAAAGTTGCTAATTTTATTTGAGGTGACACACAAGGCGGGAATTCTGCATGAGAAACGAGCATGTGAGGCAGGGGGAGAGAAATACAGAGAAATACAGCAGACGAAATCTCAAAAAATGAGAATTTCAGGCATTTGTGTGCGTGTGAAAAATATTATTGTGTAGAATAGCAAAAAGCTGAGCATATTTCAATATAACGACGTTGTCGTTTGTCTATTTTTAACATAGAAAAGAATAACACACAAAATTTAACATATAAATATAATAATATTTCAGCAGCCAAAAAGTGCTGCTTAAATTAGTTTAAGATACATTTTTAAATGTGACAGTAGTGAGTGTCTCTGTAGTCATTGGAAAATACACAAAACAGGCCAAAAATTCACAATATTTTGTAATTTGTTTGCAGCAGCTGTAAAACAACAAAAGCAATGAAATTAAAATAATTACAAAATATTTGTGTCGCCAAACGAAATTTTAAAATTTAAAAGCATTTTATACATACGTTTGATATACTCTTTTTGAAAATACATATAAATACATAATTATGTGATTGATAATGCTTCCAGTGAAAATATACATATGCTCACTTTTTAACAGATTCAAATATTTTGCTATATATATTCATATTTTCTATATACAACACATTGACATTGGAAGGCTTTGGAAAATGAATATATGCATAATATATATATATATATATATATATATATATATACATTTTCTATCAATGCGAATAATGGTTTCTATGTTAATTCTCTGGTACAATATTTAAACAAATTTTACTTTTTTGAATGAATTTTGATTATTTGGCTTTGTGTTTGCCCAATAAAATTTTATGCGCATATTTCACATGTGTTTTGGACAAATATTGTGTCAAGCAATTAGTTTTAATTCATAAATGTGTGTGCGAAAAATAACAGTCCATTACAGTATTTTAAAAAAAAAAAGATGATTATAATCGAAAAACAAGATTTAAATGAGGTCGTCGTTTAAGAGAATTATTAATTAAGCCAGAGTCAATAGCAATAACAATTAAATGGCCCATAAGCCCAATGAAGTTTACCCACACACTGAGCATTACTTATAATTGATATGAAATAATGTAAAAAAAATTGAAAAAAACAATTGTGGGGTGGACATGACAATAAATTTTGCAGATATGAGTATGCGTAATATGGGATTAAGCTGTCAACGGGGATTCAATGTTTAACTTGTGCATGTTGCAGATGACATGAATATTTAAAATTGCGAAAACGGAACCTGACGAGCCGGAAATTAGTCTTTTGGCGTACTATGTAGGCATATGTAATCAACTGTTTGACATCCATAAATAATAAGCAAATTCATCAGATACACACATATATTTGTAGATACTCATGTATGCGTAATATATTACCAATTTATTTCAACTAACTAACGCACAATTTTGTTTGACATTTTAATTACAGAACGAACAACGAACTACGATTAACGATTTAAGTTAAGCTACTTACAAATTGCAGATTAATTGAAGCTGGGCAAATTGTTTAGAATCAAAAAAAAAAAAGGAAACAGCAACAGGAACAATACCAGCAACAATTGAATACCCATTGTTAAGTCGATAAGCGGCCTAGTCTCTTAAAACTTGCAGCACAACAAAAAAGCCCTGGCTAAAGCGAAATTTTAAAATATTTTTTATCAACAATAATTTAAAAGTTTTCGAAGACAAGCCGGACAGCAAACAGCAAGAAGAAGAAGCAGAAAGCTAAAAGCAGAAGCAAAAGCAAAAGCAAAAGCAAGTGAATAAACAAGCAGCAGCACTAGAAGCAAGGCTCAAGTGAAGACAAGCCAAACAACAACAACAACAACAGCAACAACAACAGTTATAGCAATAGCAAAATGGCTGCCGTACAACGGAAACTTGTGCACAAGCAATTCAATTCACCGATGGGCCTGTACTCCCAGGAGAACGTAAAGGCCACGCTGAATCGCGAGCTGAAGGCCTTCGGGGCCGACGGGTAAGTTAAACGAAATGATTCCAAGCACATTTAAATGCATAATTTCATAGAAAATGGGCGAAAGTGAAAGATGAAAGGGCGCCCCATTAAAAAAAAAGGGTGCAAAACTCGGCATTAGTTCCATCCATAAGGTAGCATTATAAAGGGGAGAACAAAAATAATATAAGTCAGCTACGCATTGTATCTTGTATCTAAGGTTAGCTGCTGCACAGGTGCACAAGAAGATACAAAAAAAAATATATATATTTATATGTATATATAGCGGATGATATAGCGAGGCACACTTTGTGCAGTGCAGCGCAACGGCAACTGCGACGTCAGCAACAGCAGCAGCTCTGCCAGCGACAACTGTTGGCGATTTGTAGTTGCAGTTGCTTTCAATTTGTATCTCACACACAAGCACACGCGCACACACACACAGACAGCGCACAATTAAAAGCGCTTGACTTTTAATTGTAATTACCAAATGCTACACATAAGTAGCAGCAGCAGCAACAACAACAGCAGCAACAACAGCGCGTATCTTTAAGATGCTGTGGACTTGAAAAATTGTAGCTGCTGCTGTCGCCGCCAAAATGGTCAACGGGCAACAACATTATCTCTGGCATTGTTGGTAGCAATTGTTGTGTGCAATAAACCGGCCTAAACTGCGCCACACACTCTAAGTAGCTTTTTCAGTTATTCGGTGTCTGTGCGTGCGACAAAACGTGTGCAGCAGCGGCTAAGCGAAAAAAAAGATACAAAAGTATCTAACAGCTTAATTATACAGCCAGTGAAAATCGAAGCAAAGCAAACAAGAGCAACCGTCGAATCGGACAGACGGACTTTAAACGCGTTCGCGTGTGCACACACACACACACAAGTTATCAAGTTTTTGCCGTTTTGGGCCAAAACACTTGCCAACAATCTCCAGCAGCGTTCGCACAATGTATGTTCAAAATGAGTATCTGCGAGATACTTGCTGAAACTTTATATAAGTGTTAAACAATTCGCTGGCGATCGATGAGTCACACGCACAAATTAGAAGAGGGGCATGGTGGGGGGGAATTCGTTGCAACAACAACAACAACAATGTCAACAAACACAATGCAGGCGCCTCGCCAAAAAAAAAAAGTTGTGATGCATCTTTTGACTGGCTGCCATTGCATTAGTGACTCATTGGTAGCTAAAAGTTACAGTGAAGCACCGCTAAAGCGAATATAAAGCAGAAAAATTAAATATAAATTGCAGCGATTGTTTATTTAATGTGAATAATTTTATAAGTGAATTGCAGAACTGAATTTATCTAATATTTATAAATAAACAGCAAGCGATTATAATGATAGATAAGATATACAATTTACAATTAAAACAACTTTTATCTAGTTGTAGCTAAAAACAGTCCGTTAAAGGCTTCCAATTTCTCAATTTCTCAAGATGCGCATCAACTTCCGCTTTGCTCCACAATGAGAACCAGTTTTTGTAACGTTTGCTTTATTAGGACTACTTGCATATATGCATATAAATAGATTATGAGAATTGGAATACATAAGTGGCTGCGTTCAGATCAAGTTCAAGTTCGGTTGGCGCAATATTGTTTCAACTCCTCCAGTTTGCAGGGCTTGAGGCAACATTCGTCGACAACGCCGCGCAACAATCGCCTGGTGGCCATCATCGAGCCGTGGCTCTTGGGTGGGAGTCTCCAGAGGGAGTCCAGGTCATAGCCATTGTTCACCTCGTTCTGGTGATCCACATAGTCAAAGATATCCACTGCAATGCAGAAATGCATAATTGTGAATTCAATTTTTTTATTCAAATTTTCTACTGTAACTCACATGAGCCGCGCTTGTCGTGTCCATAAGTGGCGAAATGACCCTGGCAGACCAGGATTAGAGTGTCCGTCAGCTTGTCGCCGCACACCTGAATGCTGGGCACAGCCTGCGCCCCGTAGAAGCCCATTAGCAACAGCAGCAGCAGCAGCATCAGTGGCGATTGCAGCTCAGTCTTTTTGGTTTTCGCCATGGTTTCGGTTTTGGTTCGTGTTTTTTGAAAAGTCTGGAATTTTATCGAGTGTGGATATTGTTGTGCCTGTTTAGATGCTGTACAGGATGTGATGCAGTGGCCAACTGTGGCAAAGGCTTTTATATCAGCTGTTGCCTGCCTGCGTTCGCCTGTCACTATCAATTAATTCATCCTGGCCACGGGTTTTGGGTCAAACGTGGGCTGCGCTGCGCTGCTGCTGCTGCTGCTGCTGCTGCTGCTGCTGTGTACGCAAATACGAAATTCCAGAAAAATAGAAAAATAGATGGGTTCAGCGAGACGACGCGTCGTCTTAGGTGCCGTATTAATTTATGCCCGAGACGACAATATGTTACAAGCAAATAAACAACAGGTATAAAATATATAAAAATATTCATACTCCATATACTGAATGAGCAGCAAAAAATATTTATAAATTAAAAAAAAATAAACAAAAAAGTTATTTCTGTTCGACCGTGACAGGACTCGAACCTGCAATCTTCGGATCCGAAGTCCGACGCCTTATCCATTAGGCCACACGGTCTTGTTGAAATGATTCGTCCAATTGTGCAGTTAAGCAGTTCTGAGCGCGCGAAAATGTACTATTTCTGTATACAGTGTGCGCACAGTCTGTCAAGAAAGCAGTGCATACAACAGAGCAGCAAGCAGTGCACGAGACACTAAAACTGTAAACAGTGACTCGACAACTGTGCTGACAGCAGCAGTTCTATTTATAAACATTGACATGAATATTTTATATATATATATAAAAAAAATATTATATATAGAAGTTGAGAACTACTTTTAGCAGCTAAGTATCGGCGCTAAGTACCAACTGGAGGCTGTTTATATTTCAATTTTGAGTGCAAATAATTTTCGCTTGAAAGGGTTTTTTTTTTAGATAGAAAGATTATTTGATAGAATAGAAAATAGAATAGAAATATCAATATTTATTTTTTATGGGCTGATCACATATATTAATTTATATATACACATTATATTTTTTTACTACGTCTCCTTTTATGTGTGTGCAAATATATAAAAAAATATAATCTTGTTGGCCTTTCTGAACTTAAGTTAACGAAAAACTTTGTTAACCACTTTTTTATCTATTTAATTGATCACAGTTTTTATCAAACTTGAATTCAATTAATTTTTTATTCTATTTAATTGACTATAATTTTTTTTAAATTAATTTCTGATTGTAATTAATTTTCAGGATCGAAATCGACGAGCAAATCTCAAAGCCACTGAACTTGGCCAATTCGGCTGTTCTGCGCGCAGTCGAGGAGGAGGAGCAACAAATCAAATGCGGTAGGTTTAATTTAGTGTGTATTTGTATGTGTATATGTGTGTGTGTCTGTGTGTGTGTGTGTTGTCCGTACACACGAACAACATCAACAACAAAGAAAAACCTTGTGCAACATTCAACAAAATACTGCCACGCCCACTTACAGTGACCATGTGATCGGATCCGTTAAATGTTTGTGGCTTCTCAAAATCCAATTAATGCTTTATTTGCACCAAAATCCCCTAAAATCCCCTTCCGAGGCGTAGGCGACTTTTATCCGCGTCCGCGGCAAAGTCGCGCCCGCCAACGGAATGCGGACGCGGATGCGGATGCGGATGGGAGGCCGCTGCCGGCGGAGCCATGCGCTGCACCAGCAGCTGCTGGATCAGATCAAGTCGCAGTACCGGAGCCACCAGAACGATGTGGTCATCGATCGGGACACGGTGCTGCGCATCAATCGGCTGTCCACGCGGCGGCATCTGCTCAAGCGGGACAACAGCTGGCCGCCCGTTGAGGGGGAAGTCACGCACAGGGGCGTCGTCACGCCCTCGCCGACGCACTGCATCGATGTGCTGCGCGAGAAATTCAACAGTCCCACGCGCATTGTGGAGCCGAAGCCCACCAAGAAGGTGGCAGCAAAGCCTCCACAAAAGCAACAGCAGCAGCAACAACAACAAAAACAGGATCAGGATCAGGATAATCCGCAAACACCCAAGGCCAAGGGCTTCTCGGCGCCGGAGACGAAGGCGGCGGACGCGGACCTGGGGCTGGTGGCGCCCAAGTGCGAGTACTACGAGCAGTTGACCCAACAGCGCCCGACCACGCCCACACCGAAGCCCGCCTACCGGCCGCGTCTGAAGCGGCAATCGTATTCGCTGGAGCGCGGACGCGCCAGGAAACGTGCCGTGGCCGCGATGGGCGGATCGACGGAGCTGCCGCCGCAGAAGCCGCGCAACGGAACACCGAAGGTGGAGAGGCGCAGCATTAAGCTGGCCACCGAGCTGCAGATCCGCTACGACACGGCCAACGATGGCGACAGCGAGGAGGAGCCGAGGAAGGCCAGGCCCGTTGACATAGATTTGGAGACGTTGCCGCTGCCAGCGACGCCCGTGGAAAGGGCAGCCACAGCTGCAGTCGCTGGCCAGCTGATGGCCCAGACAGAGGGCGGCGGCTTGCCAAGAAAGGCCTCCGCGGTAATTGACAGCCTGGCAGCTAAGCAGCAGCAGCAGATGGCGCTGGCATTGGCCACGGCCCAGCTGCGATCCGAGTCACGATCGGAAAATCGTGGACGCATTATACCCATCACAGTCGCAGTCACCGGCGAGAAGTCGACGGCAGCTAATCCCGGCCAGCGGCAGGCGAGTGTGCAGCAAATCTACGAGGACGCCTGCAACTATCTGCGCCAGGATCAGCCACACGAGGAAATGAAGGAAGAGAATGAGCACGAGAACGCGCCTCCGGCCACCTATGTGAGCGCCACGAGCGGCATCAAGCTGCAGCGCCAGGAGAGTGGAGCCACCAAGGCCAGAGCAGTGGCCAGCACCAATCAGCAATCGATTCCCACACCACCACCGCTGCCGCCGCCAACGTTGCTGCTGCGCGAGAAGGACACGACCAAGGATAAGGATAGGGATAAGGATAAGCAGGCGCGGCGGCAGGGCGGCATCTATACGGCGGAGTCGCCGGCGCTGGCCAAGCACGAGGCGCACGTGGAGATAGCCCAGCTGGAGGCGAAGTATGCGCACATCCAGCAGTCGATAGCGGAGCATCTGCGCCAGATCGACGCCTACATGGAGAATGCGAAGAGTGCGCTGCAGCGCACCGTGCAGGCCACGCCCACGCCCACGCCCACACCAACGCCTCCGCCAGAGCCGAAAAAGCAGCCCAACAACAACAACAACAACAACACCAACAATGAGCTGTGGGACATGTTCGCCTCGCGGCAGTCGCCCATCCTGGCCGTGGAGAGTCCGCTGCAGGCAATCCTGCGACAAATTTATTGCCGCGCCGCGGGCATTCAACTGGCAACCAAGGAGCAGCTGCCGCCGGAGGCAACTACGCCGCCAGCGGCGCCCGCCGAGAACGTGCCCATTGTGGAGCGCGCACTGGAGGATCTGCACAGGATAGCCGCCGCGCTGGACAGCGAGGAGCGAGGAGCGCTGCTGCAGGTGGAGCACAGGACGACGCCGACGGCGGCCAAGGCGCAGCACGTGCTCATCGAGGAGGAGCGGGAGCAGGAGCAGGTGACGGAGCAGGAGACGGAGCAGGCAGCAGGGGAGGAGTACAGCCTGGACTACAGGCACGTGTCCGATGTGATTGCCAACTACGAGCAGCTGTCCACGGGCAAGAGCGCAGACAGAAAGGGCGAAACAAAGCCACAGGAGCAGCAGGAGACAAAGCTTGAAGCTGCTGCTGAGCAAGCAGCGAAGAAGGAGCAGGAGCAGGAGCAGGAGAAGAAGGAGAAGCAGGAGAAGCAGGAGCAGCAACAGGAGGTGGCCACGTCCTGTGCACACGAGCCAACGGCCACGGACGACGACCTGGGCAGCTGGTGCGCCGTGTGCGGCGAGTGCCGCAGCTCGCCACACGGCTGGGGCAAGCTCAACAAGGCGGATCAGTGGCGCTTGGATAATCTGCAGAACGAGCCGCTGGCCAACTACAAGTCCACCTACGAGATACGCAGTCCGTACGTGTCCCGTCAGATCTCCTGGGAGGAGCTGCCGCCCAAGGAGCCAGCCAAGGAGCAGCCCAAGGAGCCGCTGCAGCGACAGCGCAGCGTTGTCGAGATTGTGACCACACCAGTGCCAGTGCCAGTGCCAGTGCCAGTGCCAGTGCCAGCTCCCAGCGAGTCCAGGGAGTGGCAGCTCAGCCGCTCGCCCAGTCCGCTGCACCTGCGCAAGTATCCGGCGCCGTTGATAGACACCGCGCAGCGCTGCAGCTCGCCCTTTGGCCTGAATGCGGTGCAGCTAGCTTCGAGCACGAGCACGAGCACGACCACGCCCACTCCAGTGGAACCGAAGTACACGCACGTGTCCCAGCTGGAGGGCCACAACATTGGGCTGCTGGTGCGCACCGCGACGGAGCCGCTGCAGCTGGCCATGTCCGCCTCCTCGTCCCTGCTGGCGGCCACGCCCCCGGCCACGCCGCGCTGCAACTCACAGCCGCCGCCCTTCGAGTTCCTCGTGCAGCATGGACTCGGCGCAGAAGGGAGGCCGCCGCACCTGGAGCTGGGCTTCCAGTCGCTGGCGAGCAGCGAGGAGCCGCCGCAGGCAGCGCGCGAATTCAGCGTGAATCGCTCCTTTGACAATGTGTCGCCACGCCCCTATCTGGGCATCGAAGGTGCGTGCCAGACCCACCACTAGAGTCCTTGTGTCCTGTCCAGGAACTGTGTCCTGACCACAAATTTATGTGAACCGTGTCTAATGAAGTGCATGCAAAACTGTCGTGAATTTTGATTTGCGAGACGAATCTTGAATGAGTGAGGGAGTGCCGGACTGGCAAATACCCTGTAGCCAATTTTTTGTGATTTTTGTTTTTGCATCTTCCATGTGTCGACCTTCTTATATTACTCTTTCTTTAATAACTTGTGTGTTTTAATATATATATTATATATACACATATACAACTTTCAGGTATAGCTGAGTTGAGAGTATTTCTCTTATAAATGTAGCTATTTTTTGAATATAGTGCATGTTTCGTGATATTCTTTATCAGGTATATAATATATTCTATACTACATTTGACTTCTTTAGCTTTTGTAGATCATACAGATAGTCAACAAAACAGACAGACAACTATTCTGATCGACTGTGCTCTCATTGATCAATGTTGATCAAGAAATGATATCTAAACTAACAATGCTATTTCAATAATAAATTCGGATTAATACAGATATAAAGATTTGACCATAAATGTTGGTTTACAGGGTATACAGCTCTTTAGGTCTATCTGTTAAAAAATAATAATCTAAAAATCATGCCACACACTATATAACATATAGTTCAGTATCTGTCGATGCAACCCAGATAACTAATTATTCTTTGTTATTTATAGGACAGCAACTGACGGACAAACAAAAAACACAAAAGATGATAGAAAGATTTCAAAGCGTCGCGACAAATTTCAAATATTTAGCCAGGTGGTTTCAAGGAACCGACTAGATCAGAGAGAAAGCGTTGAAAGCACAAGGTGAAATTATATAAATCAGATTATGTTGAGATCTTGAGCAGGTAATCAGTCAAACGAGATCAATGGGAACTGTAAAAATTTCGAAAAACAATTCTTTACTTTTGAAAGATGTAGAAAAATCCGCCGTATTTATCAGTATTTATATATATCTGATTCATCAGATTTTAGACTTATCTATGATCCTTGGCAGACGTCGGAACATATTTCATGTTTAACAAGCATGAATAGACGCCTATTTGTTTACACTTCTTCAATGTTGTACACTGTAGATCGTATATAGTATACATATAATATATAGAAAATATATTTACAAGACTGCTAATAATTTTAATGAGCCAACATTTGTCGTACACCTGTGAAAATTCGTTTAAAAACAGATTTATTTAACTTATCGTGACAGTCGTTTAATTTTAGCCACAAACTAGTCACCCCCCGGGATATGGTCTATATATCCACAGACAATCTATATTGTATAGATAAGTCAGCCACTTGAGTCACGGACCCAATGGATTTGGCGACATGCCGTATAGCCCGTATAGCCGCCCACTTGATTTCCGAACATTAACCATAATGCCAAGTACTTCTGAGCTGCGATCTCGAGTATCTATAATATGGGGCGATTTATATAACTAAGCTGAACAAACAAAAGAGCTACCTATATATACAGCGAGTGATCATATATCAAAATGTATATATGTATATCTGAGTCGACACACCCTTGTGCAGCATTTTCAAGGTGCGGCACAAATCAAAAATCGAAGGTGTAAACAATGCAGAAGCAGAAAAGTAGGGAAGGGGAAAGGGGAAAGGGGGAGGGGCAGGGAGCTGGCAGCAGGCCGAAGCATCATTAACAGCAATTTAATTTGCACGCCTCGATTTTCACGAATTTCCCACAAGTAATTTTCTTTTCGCACACACACATTCGCAAACACACACTCTCTCTTTTGGGTATTTCGCCTTTCTCTCTGCACACACGGATAGGCGCACCCATACCAATGTGGATTAGCTTTCGGATCGGTTTGAATTATTTCCTTAGCATCACTTAGTAGCATACATCGAAGGCACAAAGATATCGCGCGGCCAACGCGAACGAAGAACGACGAATTAGCAATAGAAATAGCATATAGAAATAGACATTTAATTGAAATTGATTTCCAAATTTCTTTCAACGATCAATACCGAAATTCGACAAAAAAAAAAATTAGAAAAAAAATACAAAAAAAGAATTAAAAATAAAAACAACATTTAACGAAACGCGCGCCAGCTAAAAATTTGTTGCCAATTAAAATTGTTTTTTTCGCACATAATTTTCACCGAACGAATTTCGTGTGGTGTTCCAACTGAAAATTTTTGGTTTCGATAACGTTCAGTAATTAAACGAATCAATTAATTAATTCGCGTTGCATAACGGTCTGTGTTGTTTCTCACTTTTGTTGTTGTTATTTTTCGCACCGTGTGCGTGTATAAGAAAAAATCATAATTTTGGTGTGAAACATTCACACACCCCCACACACACACACACACACACACACGTATATATATTTTTTGTTATTTTATACCAAAAAACAAAATCATAAAATACAAATTTATTTTTACGCGCGGCGCTCGATCATAAATAAAGTAGCCAACATATACGGCTCTAAAGAAAATTTGAAATAGAGAAAGCAAGGAAAACACAAAGAAAATATAAAGAAAATAGAAAATGGGCGCACAGTGGAGACTTATCAACCAAAACTATAAAAACATGGAGGGTAAACATATTGTATTTTGATATAATTTTTGTAACATTCGATTGCTGTTGCTGTTGGCCACACTAGGCAACAGTGTGCAACATGTTGCATGAACAGCACCCACTCATCATCAACATTGTTGCTGCTGTTGCTGCAAATTCTTGATTTTTGAATCGTCAGCTAAATTTAGACACAATGACAACAGCGTATGATTTGCAATTTGAATTTCGAAAAGTCTCGCACTCTTCGCTTTTGTATATTGTGCACATTTTTAATTGGCTTAAATCATTTTCAAATTGTTTGTCTTGCACCGAGAATGATCAGAATCGAGAATACTTTAATATTTCCCCCCATCAAGGCCAACAACGCCCACGTCTGTGCGCGTGTTGGCCGCATTTTGTTGAATTCTGAATGGAGGTCTCTATGTTCCACACACACACACGCACACACACACACATTTGATATGCTAGCACAGCTGTTAATGCATTTTGTGAACATATTTTGCAGGGTATAAACGTGTCGCTTGGCCACCAGCCTCCGAGGAGCGCATCGTGCGCGAGTTCACGCCACAGCCGCAGTCGCAGAGTCCGGCGCCGGGCAGCGGTGGCTACTATCCCCAGCCAGCCGTCCAGCCGTCCAGCGGCGTTGCTGCTCCAGCTCAGGTAATTGTGCCAGCCTAGTTGAAAGTCCATAATTATATAAAATATATATTTGTTTAGTTTG
The DNA here is from genome assembly GCA_004143825.1 of Drosophila micromelanica. Classification (NCBI taxonomy): domain Eukaryota; kingdom Metazoa; phylum Arthropoda; class Insecta; order Diptera; family Drosophilidae; genus Drosophila; species Drosophila micromelanica. The sequence continues at coordinate 27,497 of SCDY01001251.1, forward strand.
ATAGTTTTGTAAATATTGTGTAAATTGTAAATATAATTGTTATTATTATGTGTCCTGTTATTGGGTATTTGCCGAGGCACACCTGTATATAAGACCACACACACACACACCCACCCACACTAACAAAGAAAAACTCACTGACAACTTGCAGGGTCCCATTTATAACAACGTTCAACCACGAACCCAGCGACAACCGCAACAACAACCTCAACAACAACAACAATATCAATACCAGCAACCCGCACAAAATTCATATGGTCCACCGACCACTAACTATGCGACAAATGGTTACACACCAGCAACAGTTGCTGCCCCAGCCAATAACAACAATAACTATCCAGAACAACCCATCCAATACACTCAGGCCCAGTTCAATAGACAGCGCTCGAGGGAGCCTGTCCAGGCGCCAACTGATGCCCAGTACCCACAGCAACAACAGCAGCAGCAGCAATATCAACCAAATTACCAACAGCAGCAACAGCAGCAGCCAATTCATGAAGTAGACAATGTGCCCGGCGGCTGGAAGCGTATTCGCGCACCTTTGCCCAAGACACACAGCGAGTTTAATGCTGGCGGCGCTGCACCAGCAACTGGCCATGCGCCCTACCAGCAACAGCAACAGCAACAGCAACAGCTGCAGCAGCAACAACAATATCAACAGCAGGTACCGTTTGGCTGAATGGATTTATAGCCTGGCTTTTGGCATTGGCCCCGATGCAAGAAACTTTTGCTGCTGCTGTCTATCTACACAAGAAAGTTGTTAAACCCCTTTTCTAGGCAACTAATCCAACTAAAAAGTTGTACACAAATGCGTTTATGCGTGCTGCAAAAATGCGAACTGACAGCACTTAAAAGAAATAATATATATATTTTTATATATTTTATAAATTTTTAAAATTTTTGTATAAATTTTTAAAATTTTTGAATTTTTATAGTTTTTAATTTTCTAGTCAGTTAAATTAAAATTGCGGCACGTGTAAACGTTAAAATCCTATTTGATTAGTGCACAACTTTTTTATATCCATTTTTAAGTTGTGCGTGCTTTTTAGGCTTTATCCCATCGCTGTTAATACCTATGTACATACCTACATATATATAATATACCTATGCATACATTGTAGCTACAACATTTAGTTGCCATTAACTCTCTCTCTCTCTCTCTCTCTCTTTTGCTCTGCTTACTCTATGCACATTTCAGCTGTAAACTGCAACACGCTGCTAATGCTTATAAACTGAATTAACCCCTCCCCCCGTTTTTGTCGAGCCTAACTGACTAATTGATCCAATTCTGTTCTTTATACCTGTAACTGTACAATTGTCTTTCTTCTCTCTGTTACCGTATCCGTGTCATCTGTTGCACTTGCACCCACCACCAACAACATATCCATAACCCGTCTCTTGGCATGTTTTGTACCACCAACAACCAACAACAACAACAACTACAGCCACAGCAACAATATGGTGCGCCGTCCTATAACTATCAGCAACAACAGCCACAGCAACAGCCAGCTCCACAGCACTGGCAGCAGCAGCAGCAACAGCCACAGCAGCAACTGCCACAGGCACAGCAGCAATATCAGGCTCCATACCAGACGTCGCCCTATCAACAGCCACCACAACAACAACAACAAAATTATCCACAGCAAAATGGTGGCGCTAACTATGCTCAACCACAATATAATTCTTATTCGCAGCCGCAGCAACAGCAGCAACAGCAGCAACCACTGCAACAGCAACAACAACAGCTGCCATACTCGCAGGATCAGACCGATCAGCAGCAGAGCTACCGTGGCGCCAGTCCTGGCATCATCACCCTGCGCAAGGAGGCGCCCGTCTCGCAGAAACCAGCTCCAGTCTACACTTCGCAGCCAGCCGCCGTCAGCTATCAGGGTGAGCAGCAATTGGACAACAGCAATCCTCAACTCGGAGCTTATCCTTTGTTATCCCTTTGCAGGAGGCAGCAAATTGCGCGGAGATTTGAAATGGCCACCACCGGAGTACAAGGAGGCTGCTGTGCGCGAAAACGAGGAACGTCGCCTGCTGGCGTTGGGCCCCGTTTGCCGTCCCCGTAAAGTCAATCGTGTAAGTTGTGCCGAAAACAAAGCAATAACAAAAGAATAAAATTGATAGGATTGCTATCTGAAAGTATGGCAGGTTTAAAAATTTCCCATAATTTTGTCTGATAGATCCTATATCGGGTATACAAAATATTTACAAAAAAATATTCAAAGCCAGTTTTGAGTCATGTAGTTGACAATACACGCAAAAGTTATGCAAGAAAATGTTAACTGCATACTTGTGGCTTTATGTTAATTGTCTGGTAATTTAGACCCCTCTATGCGATTCTCATGAATTCAAGTCCTTGGTGTTTTCAGTGATTTGTGTGTGTGTTATTTAACAGTTTTTATTTTTTTGAATTGTGAATTTTTTTTAAGTGGCTTTCACTCACTCGATCTCTCTCGCTCTACCAATTTGGCCCTCTAACTGTCTTTGTCCTTTAATCAATTTTACCAATTTTGTTAAAAAGTAAAATAAAGAAAAGAAAAATTAAGGCTTAGTCAGTTCTTAAAACAAGGACTACGTAATTTAAATAATTGTTGGGTTTTCGTAATACAGTTTAATGTAATTTTAAAAAAATCTATATATCTTTATCTTTATCTATATATCATCTACAGGACTACACTTCCTTCTTTGCCAAGCATCAGCTGAACAGCGCCTATCCCAGCTACAAGGTGCCACCAGGCACCCAGCACATGTTTGGAATCTAAGCTAGACCAGAAATTGTGGCTAGTTGAAGAATGGATAACCAAGAGCTCAAGAAGCAAATGGAAAAAGGAATATCAATGGAACCCACTTCATATAATACTAAAAAACGATCATGTATATGTTACTAAACGACGACTAACGAATGCAACTATATACCACTATAAAACTAATTATATGTATATTGCTATACTAATTTTAAACGTTACTAACAAGTCCACTTTATATACGTATCTGTCTATCTACTTATTTATCATTATTTATATAATTATGCCAAAACGAAACGATTATCAGGGTACGAAGTACGCCCATTACTTCTTAAAAAAAACAAACTTCTTTACTCATATATCACAGAACAGACATATGACAAGATGATTGCTGTGATATATGGGCGAAACTTGGTAGGATTTGATTTTTCTTAATATGCTGCACATACAGATATTGGAGCATATGCACAACATAAATACATATATACTTATAAAGTATATACCTTTATGTTTGCCATGTTATATATTTAAGTTGAGAATTAATGAAACTAGCAACAACGAGACCTAGCAAATGAAATGGATATGATATGGAAAACGAAACCTTATTTTTAAATAGATCAAAAAATCAAGAAAAACAAGAAAAAAAAAAGAAAACGAACTAACATATCTACTATCTATTATACATACTTATAATTATATTTATTCGCAATGTTTTACTTTACAGACCGTGCAAGGCAGTAACGCCCAGAAGTACGCCCATAGCGCCTTGATCTGGGACTATATGTTTGGGTTTGTTAACTGTAAATTGAATCGATAGAGCCCCCACATATAATCCTGATTCTGGGCCAGCTGAGGGCCGCTTTTCTAGGGGCTGCTTTGAAACGCGTCTCATTGTTAAAATAGTTTGAGTTTGCATGATTTCTTTTTTGTCTATACATAAATGTATATTTACGATTATATTGTTAACGAGCATATTTAAAAAAAATGTCAATGGACCGTTAAGTTAGTTATATGGCAATTTAGTGAGTTTATCGGATCAAACGTACATAGATACGGATACGCCAAAACGTGTAACGTATAACAACCGTCTCCGGGCGACATGTTCAGGACCGCTCCGCAACTTGCCCCCGGCCGGCAGGCACAAATAGTATGAGGATGCCATTGCCTGGTGCAGGCGGGGCGGCCGAGTTTCGTGCGCGTCCTGAGTTGCCGCCTAGATGACTCCCAAAAACAAAACTCTCTCTCAGACTTAACCAAACCACTAATTACCAGCAATGTCGAAAAATAATGAAATGGATTTACGCTATGTATACAATTGTTGAATTACAATGAGAACAATGAAAAATATTATGAAAATAAATGGCAAGTTTTTGAATACTCGCGACGAGAAAAGGGTGCAAATTGTGTTTTCTTTATCGGGCTGGTATCGTATTGTTTTTACAAAGTTTTTCAAATTGCTCTTTATTGAAACTTGTTTTTGTTTTATATTCACAGTAATCATCGTTATCGTAATAATAATATTAATAGTAATAGTACGTATCGGTTTTAATAATTAACTAAAAGTAAGGCCAAATCAATTTTATGCTCAATTTCAAAATACAAGTTTTCCACGCGCTTTTCCTCCTTGGAATTTTCTCGTTAGGCTTACTTCTTCTTCGTTTTCTTTATATTTATGTTTGTGGCACTTTTGTGTGTGTTGAGAAATTATATTTCCACTCATTGAAAATTAAATGCAAATGAATGCGCTATGCTTGGAGGTTGAACAAATAGTTTTCTTGTTATTTTTCAATTGGAAAATTAGACAAAAAAAACATTAACTACATAAAACGCTACGAATTTCCATATTTACTCGTATATTATTTTTCACACCATGTGCACTTTGTTGTAAAATATCATACAGTTACAATTTCCATAGATTTGTAACCTGTCTTTGTGCTTTTCATTGATGGAAAGCACATTTGGCGCTGGCTGCTTTTTTTTTTTTAGTATACGAATCTTACCTGATACGCTAGGTAAAATGTAAATTCAATCATCACGACAGCGCTTGGTAGCAATAAATTAAGTTTCGGATGATCTGGCTACGCAGACAACATTAACATCAACAAACAACGTCAGTTAGAACCCTGTATATATTGTGTTACATATTGCTTTTAATTGTGAGATGGCTCCAGTTCCATGTTGCTGCTGCTGCTGGCACTGGTCGACGCGGATGTTGTTGCTTTCGGACTTGCCCTCTGTTTTGAGCCGCTGGCATAGCTGCTGGAACTGGGGGCGGCGCCTTGTGCTGACCCAGAAGCAGTGCCTGCATCAGTATCATCGTCATCGTCGTCCTCCTCCTGTATCAGCTTGCGCGCCAACTTGACCGCCTCAAATTCACGATAATGCGCCTTGCGACGCAACTCAAATTCGCGACGTCGTTCTGGAACAGAAGACAAAAAGTTTACATTTGGATATGCCTTCATATGCATACGTAAGCTTACGTCGCTCCTCCTCGCTAATGGGCTGATCATCGCCGGAAGAACCTTCATCGTCAATGCTCTGGGAAGACTGTTGTGAGCTGGCCGCAATGCGTAGTCTGCGTATAGAGAAATACAAATGAATAATATTAGCACTTTCAAATCAGCGTAAGGTAAATTGAATTTATACTTTTCCACCAGCAGCTCGGTGTCCAGTTCGTCTCTGTTCTCGTTGAACGGTTCCGTGTAGTTGTACGGCGTTTTTGGCTCATCGATCTTCATGTGGCCGTAATCCTTATCGGCTGGATGAAACGTTTGCAGCACGTTTAACTCATCAAACTTGGCACTTTTGCGAAAACTGCAACGGGGGGGGGGGGGGGGGGGGGGGGGGGGGGGGGGGGTTAGCCCTTGTTTAATCTAAAGAAAAGGTCAAAGTTGAGTGCGCTCACCTGGCACCCGACTTGTCAAAGCTGCGCGAAGTCTTTAAAATGCCCTTGCATGGTAACTGTGGACTGGGATTGTTTTGCATTTTGTAGATCGGAAACACGTTGGCTGCAATAACAAACACACACACATACATAAAAGTTAAACTTAATTTGAATATGCACATTACGTCAATGATGAATCACGAGGCATTAAAATTAAAGTCTTTAAATTCGCCAAATTGGGGGAATGGCAATCGCACAATTCGCGGCACTTACGACACCTAGCGGCAGTTAACAGTTAGCGTGCCCTTGAGGGGGGTCGCATGACCCAAGCGCCCACCGGGCGCCTGCCACCCACCGGGCTGCCGCTGCCGCTGCCGCATTTGCCATTTGCAACGCCCTTTTGGCTGGCCTTTATTTGAATGCGACTGCCATTACTTTCTCCCCTTCTCGCCCTTTCGCTCACGTTTTTTGACACAACTTACATTGTTTTAGACTTTTATTATTCAGCAATGCGGCCGCCGTATGGAATTGCAATACAATTTACGCCTCGTAATTGCAGAATTGCAAGCGCATTCAACTCGCAACTGGAATCGGGCTGAACGTTGTGCTCAATGTAATTTAGATCTGTTGTATGTTATTGAAAACGCGCGCTAGTTGTTTGACCAAATTAGCGCTTTTTAATTTTGATATTATATTTATTCTATTTGTATATTAATAGTGTGTCTGCTAAAAGGCGCTGTTAACTCACTGTGTGGCGCTGTTCGCTAACAGTGCGCCGCTGTTGTTGCTATACGCTAGAGATGGACGATATTTGTAACTGTTAGTTACGAAATGCATTTGATTGTAAACTGTTAATATTGAATATATATAATCACGTAATATTATTATATTATGTTAAAAAAAAAAAACAAAATGCGAATATTAGTCATAAGTATTTGTACGTGCAGTTATTGATTCACAGTAGCCTGTTTACTTTTAACAGAAGATGACGCATTTTGTTGCTCCTGTATATTAACATGCACAAAGCTTAGCATTGTTAACCCTTATGTAGCTCTACAGGTTAATTGGTAAATTTGGCTTAAGCCAATTTGTCTTATAATGAGAAACAAATAAAATAAAAAATTATTTTAAAAATTAATTAAATTAAATTTTGTTGGCAAGTTCCCTCAGACTGCTTAATTAATATTTAAAAAATATATTGATATATCTATTATCTATTATCTATCTATTATATAATGTAGATTGGGGGAGAAATAAAAAATTTCTAAGCAGGTACTAATCGCTTAATAGATTAGCCCACTACTTCAGACAGTTTCTTATCGTAGCCACAAGAATAAATAATTTACCTGCCTAAATTGCATTGTTAACCATTTTTTACCGATCAGTCTGCGAACTGAAAACCGCAATGAGCCACGGCAAATTGGACTCCGGCGTGCGCCCGCTTCCGCCGGGCTTGCAGCGCATTGCCATCGAGGAGCTGAACGAGGTGCCGGATCGGGTCTCGTCGGATATTTGTGTGCTGCGCGAGTGGCTGCAGAAGCAGCCGCATCTCTCCTGCTGCCTCACGGATCAGTTCCTGCTGGGCTTCCTGCGGGGCAGCAAGTTCAGCCTGGAGAAGGCCAAGCACAAGATCGATCGCTACTACACGCTGCAGTCCGTTATTCCCGAGGTATTCAACGAACACCGCCTGGCCGACGATCCCCAGGTGCTGGAGATCATTCGCATGGGGTAACAATTAGCAAAGCCCATCTCCCATCTCGATCCCAAATAAAATGTCTGCTCTTTAAAGCGTTATTCTGCGCATACCGCTGGACGAGTCGGACACCGGTCCGGCGGTGACCATAATCAGGGCTGGTTGCTACGACACGCACAAGTTCAAGTTCCAGGACATCATCCGGGTGGGCTCCATGTTCGGCGAGATCATGATGTTGGAGGACGACAATGCCAATGTCAGCGGCTACATTGAAGTCATGGACATGACCGGCGTCGGGGCCGCCAATCTGTTTGCCCTGCAGCCGCAGCTCCTCAGCAAGTTCTCCGCATTCGCGGACGAGGCGATGCCCACGCGGCAAAAGGGAATACATTTCATCAATGTGCCCGCCTCCTTCGAGAGCGGCTTCAACTCGCTGCGCTCCTTCTTTCCGGACAAGATCAAGCAGCGCGTGAGTCAACCGTACTATACAGAAGATATATCAAGATATACATATTCCGTTTAGGTATCTGTCAGCTCCGATCCGGAGGCGATCTTTGAGCGTGTGCGTCGCGAGTATTTGCCCAAGGAATACGGCGGCAGCAGGGGCACCATGCAGGACATAACGGCTCAAATGGAGGCCAAGATGTTGGCCTATCGCGACTACTTCAAGGAGTCGCGTCACTTTGGCACCAACGAGAAGCTGCGGGAGGAACACGCGATCAACACCGACTGCCAGAGCTACTTTGGCCTGGACGGCTCGTTCCGCAAGTTCGATATCGACTGAAGCCGCTATAAAACACTATAAAGAACCAATAAATTTATTTGATTTGCACTCCACGCTCATTTTCTCTCTTTCTATACCTAGTTATAGCTTATCTTTGATTTAAATTACAGCCCTGTCCCGAACAAAAAGACCTTCATTTGTTAACTGGTCAACATGCCGTCCATACGTCCGCTCAGTCCGGAATTGCAGCGGATTGCCATCGAGCAGCTGAACGAGAATCCGGAGCGTCTGGATGAGGATATAGCCGCACTGCGCCTGTGGATCGAACAGCAGCCGCATTTGAAGGCGCGCAGCGATGATCAGTTCCTGGTGAACTTCCTGCGCGGCTGCAAGTTCAGCCTGGAGAAGGCCAAGTCCAAGATAGATCGGTTCTACACGCTGCGCACCAAGTATCCGGAGTACTTCATCGGACACAATGTGGACGTGGACAAGCTGCTGACGTTGTTTCGATACGGGTACGTTTCAGGTTTATTATTTCTTATTTATAAAGGACCTAATCCTTTGTAGCACTGCCTTGGCGCTGCCACGCCCACTGCATGACAATGGTCCTCGAATCCTGCTGCTCCGCATGGGTGCCTTCAATCCCGAGGAGCACAGCTTTCTTGACATCAATCGAGCTGGAGGATTGATGCATCAAATCATGCTGGACGAGGACGATGATGCCATCATCAATGGCGTCATGAACATTATGGATCTGACCAACGTGAGAGCCGGACACTATTTGCAGATGACTCCGACCTTGGGCAAGAAGATGACCGTATTTCAGGAGGAGGCCCTGCCCCTGCGCACGAAGGGAACACATTTCATAAATATGCCCAGCGGATTCGAAAAGTTGTTTAACATCATGAAACCCATCTTGTCCAAGAAGCAACAGGATCGGGTAAGTTTCAAATCAATATTATATCAATAAAAAATATCTCGACATTTTTCCCATTTTCTTCCTTTAGCTTTTCGTACACGGCCGAAATTTTGAGTCACTGTACAAGCAAATACCGCAAAAGTATTTGCCCGTGGAGTACGGCGGTGAAAACGGTTCCATACCGGAGTTAATCAAAGATTGGGAAGAGCGCATTTCCGCCTACAGGAATTACTGGGTTGAGGAGCAGAGCTACGGCACGGATGAGCGACTGCGACCCGGAAAACCCATCGATTTCGAGAATCTGTTCGGACTGGAGGGTTCGTTCAGACAGCTGAATGTTGATTAGGGTATAGTAAAAAAAAAAAAAAAATAATGTCTTATCAAAAAACTTAAAAATTCGAATTTGTTCAATTAGAGTTATCAGCAGTTATCAAGAGTTGATAATGAATATATACATATAGTAAATCGATGCATTTAAGATTTCTAAATTCAGAGAGAGAGAGAGAGAGAAAAAGAGAGAGATCGGCTGCTCGGTTCGCTTGTTCTCGAGAGCAGAAAGTAAACAAAAAGTATTCCAAAATGTTTTAGCCTAGGCAACTACAAGCCAACTAGTCAAGTGGCCAACAACTAGCAACAACAAAAATAAACCGCCGATCGCCGATCTCAGAAATAATGTTCAGTAATCTTTGGAGAGTGCTCGGGTTCGGTCCATGTGCCGTCGTCGCCAGCCGTAACGGTAAAAATATAAACGCATCGTGCGCACAGATGTATTGAATTTGGAATTCTTATTGAAAGAAAAGCGAATTTTTTTATAGTTCGAAAGAAAGATCGGCGAACATAAATGTAAATTATGGCATCAGTTCATAAATTGAACACAGATAATTGCCCATTGGGGAATCGAATGAAATCAAAGACACTAATTATATGGGCATGTTATGTAGCAGCCTCTCTTCCACAATATGCGCGGATACTCGGTCTGTCTGTCTGTCTTTCTGTCTGTCTGTTAGTTATTTGTTGTGCCATTCTGGGCAGTATTTAGACTATGAAAAGTAAAAATTTCTTGAGGCTAGCTAGCGAACGGCAAGGGGGGAAGGGGGAGCGAGGGCGGGTGTGCGCTGTCTGTCGGCCGGTTCGGAGTGATGACGAGATGGATGATGTTCCCCAAAAATAGTTTCCACATCTGCCCCCCCCCTTGGCCACTTATCCGACCTTGCCAGCCGGGCGAGTCGACTGAATAAATATTTAGACAAATATTAATGTACATGTGCGAGGATTGGGATTGGGATTGGGGTTTCCCACACCCGTAAAGACACCTGCGCAGCGTTTGATTAACATCGTTTTGCAGGGTATTGAAGAGTCGACTATTTGGGTGAGCGCTCTTTCCACCTCACCTCGCCATTGCCTTTTGCATAATTTGTGTGCAGCGAACCGGAAAATTGGCCACGGGTAGGACGGAGACGACGGACAGCCATGTCGGGCAGGCGGGCGCAATCCCTGCCGGCGCATCTGTTGGAGCCGGCGAAGCCGCAGCGCGGTCGCTGCGTGGCCGCCATCTGTTTCTCGTGGAAGGTGCTCACCTGCGTCGTTTCCCATGTGCTCCTCGTGTTGCTCGTGGTCTCCTATTGCGTGGGCGGCGCCTATTTGTTCCAGCACCTGGAGAGACCCCACGAGATTGAGGTGAGAGATCGGAGCACAGTCAGCTAAAAACAGAAACTACAAATATGTGTCCAGGTGAAGCGGGACATTCAGCATCTGCGCTACAATCTCACCGAGCGGATCTGGCTGCTCTCGGACGATGCTCTGGTGCTGCGCGAGAACGATTGGATGGCGAACGTGAGCAAGCACTTGGCCAACTTTGAGAAGCAGATCCTGACGGCCATCAAGGCCGACGGCTGGGACGGCGACGAGGATGTGCGCAAGTCCCAGTGGACCTTCGCCGGATCCCTCTTCTACTCCATCATAGTGATAACCACAATCGGTGAGTGTTTAAATCAACAAATGGGGAGAATTTTATTCGCGCTAGAAATTAAAGCTAAGCTAAGCCTAAGTCCTAAACCCTAAAGGAAGCTAATGAAGCACCAGCTAGACCTTCTTGATCTTGTCGTTCACGGCCACACTCTTGGCACTCTTGCCCTCGGGCACCGTCGCCGACTTGGCGTCGTAGCCAATCCCGCCAGCTCCAAAGTAGCCGCCATAGCCGGTGGGCGCCAGTCCGGGCTGGCCGAGGCCGAAGAGACCTAGGCCGTAGCCCTCGGGGTACTGGGCGCCGGCGTACTGATTCGGCGGAAACTGTCCGAGTCCGGGATATTGTGCGCCAGGCGCTGCGAACTGATTGCTGTTGTGGTTTGTGCCCGCGCCCGGATAGCTTCCGAATGGATATTGGCTGCCAGCGCCGGGAAACTGAGCTGGGCCCAGTCCGAGACCGGGGTAGCCCGCTCCGACGCCGGGCTGGCCGCCGGGATAGCCCGCACTGACGCTGGGCTGGCCGCCAGGGTAGCCTGTGCCGTAACCGGGCTGGCTGCCGGGATAACTAGCACCCACGCCTGGATAGCCCGCACCCACTCCACCGTAGAAGCCCGGATAGCCTCCTGCTCCCAGTCCATTCTGGGCACCAGCATATCCAATGTTGCCCGGCTGATACGCACTGGGATACAAAGGCTGGCCGCCAAAATTGCCGGGCTGTCCTGGCGCTCCAAAGCCGCCCGCAAACTGACCACCATTGCCGGGCTGTCCAGGCTGTCCGGGCTGTACGCCAAAACCACCATAGGGATTGAGGTTGCCATACGGATTGTACTGCCGTGTGGCCACGCCGGGCGCTGGCGTTGTTGAGGCCACCACATCCACATAGTCCTCGATCTCATCGTTCTCCGGCTCTCCGGGCAGCGGTCGCCTCGTGGTCGGCTCCCGTTTCAGCTTGTTCTCGTCGCGCGTCCAATCGATATCCTTCTCACGGAAGGCGCGCTCCCGCCTGTTGTAGGTGCGCCACACCCAATGATCTTCGCCAGCTCTGGCCGAGACGAGGGCCAGCTGGCAGAGGAGCGCCACCAACGCGATGAGGCAACAGTTCGCATTTCGCATGATTTTGCAGTTAATTCGAGAGATTCGGAATGGTTCACACACTGACCCGTTTTTTCGGTTGGTCGCTCGACGAACTCGCGACTTGATCGCCAACTGAATAATTCGGCAATGCGAGCGGCGCACGCTGCTTATATAACAATGGGGACGACGACGACGACGACGACGACGACGACGCACAAAAACTCAGTCGAGTGTGGCTCGTGGAGGACGGCACAGTGGTACAAGCCAAAATGTGAGCAGACGGACATAAATTTGGCTCCACTGTGCCGCTGCGTAAACAGCTAATGAATCAACGCAAACAAGTCAGACACAGACAAAACGGACAGACGAGTCGCAGACAAGACACGCCAGATTTAACAGCAATCAACGATCAACGATCAGTGATCAGCCAGCACACGTACTTTGCCTTGATTCATCCAAACCGCAGAAAAAGAAGCGCATGATCTACGATCTGTGTTCTGTGATCAGTGATCAGTGATCGATTCATGCAGCGCCGCCCAGGAACTGCTGCTGCAATCTTTTGATTTGGACAATGATCACGTCGCAAACGCATTAATTTAGTGCTCCCTCACGATCGTTAGACTCCATGATTCTGATTACAAAACGCTTTCCTGCCACTTATGAGTTAACAAATTTTACATGCCCATCATTTTTTTGTAGTGTATAGTTAACTGTATCCATTAACTGATCAACTGCAGATATGCACACACATATTTGTGCCTTATCATTTAGATCGTGCAGCACATAGGTCAGTTAGTTTTTGTGTTGTTTTTTTGATACAGTTTGTTGCACACAAGTTGATTGGCCCACTGAACGCCCACGAGAATGACCTTTAAAATTGTTACGGATTCGGATCGGGGAAGTTGGAATTACTTTTATATAGATTCAAAACAAACGCAAGGTCAAACGCGACTGACCGAAGATGGGTTTTTTAGTTTTAGATTTTTAGATTGATGATGGGAACTTTTTTGGACTATTTCCCAATATGAATATTGTATAAAATGACTTGTAGCTGGTTTAGTTTATCTGGCAGCGGGTTTAACGACCGCCGCTTGTTTGTTCTGTGCCAATTCCTATAAAAAACAGCACACACACTTACACACACTACTAGTCGCACACACCCATTATCATCAAACATGCGAATGTGCAAACACTTCCGCATTTCCGCAATAAGTTTTTAGCGGCAAAACTTGAAACGCCTTTTTCGTAATTGTAATTTGCGCGTAGGAGACGCTAAAACAAATTTGCCTCTTGGCCTCCCGAGGGCGATTAGGCACGTCGTATATATTAGAAGTTCAAGAAAATTGCCAATTTGCAAGCTGGCACATATTTATTATCTATAGTTCAAGGCAATCCAAAACATTTCAATGTTATTTGTAGAATATCTTAAATATCTTAATATGGAAAGCTTTACACTGCAATACAGAATAATTAACTACTTCAGAATTTGTACGTTGATTCTACATTTAAAATATATGCATTTTTAAAAATTTCATTTTGTTTGATTTTTTTTGAAAATATTACAAGGGGGGACCCTTGTTCATTTTGGAAAAAAAATCCATAGCTCCCACATTTCAAACTCCCATAACTTTGTAAAAACTGATCTGATTTT
>SCDY01001252.1:0-47741 GCA_004143825.1 Drosophila micromelanica
TATGGGGTCGGAGATGCTTCCTTCTGCCTGTTACATACATTTGCACAAAACCATTATACCCTTTTTTACCCATTTTCAATGGGTTCAGGGTATAATTACGGTATAAAGCATGTTTCCCCTGGGACCACTTTCCAATCAATTGTTTAACAAAGTAAAACTATTTTTCAGAAGAATCTTATATTTAATTATTTTTTATATGTACAACTTTCTGAATAAAATAAATATCTTAAGCCCACCTTAACCATGTTATTTACTAACTTTTTATAGACTATGCCAAACTTAACATAAAATTTAAAGTTAGTGAAAATTTTGGAAATATGTTCCAACTATTTTTATTTGACCTATGCACAAATTCCGATTTCAGACCAGTCGCTTTACTTAGTTGCACTCTCGTTTTTGAGACTTTCTTTTGGAAACTTTTGCTTTACTTTTATGGCGGCCAAAAATCGTTTAAAAAAAATGTTTTTCATGCAAGTTGAATTTAGGTTGAAAACTTTTCTAATTAAAATTAAATAGAAACTTCGCTTTGCTCTGAAGTTTTGATTACTATTTGAATTTGTTTTTTACATATTCTAAACAGACATTTTTTCCTTTTCCTTGCTCATATTCAAAATTGTAGCTAAAGGTGTTGTGGCTGCGTTAAACTGAACAAAGAAAGTTGACCCAAAACTTAAACGGGGCCAAGTGGGCGACAAATTTGAAGGTCAACTGATCTCCAGCTCAAAAGTAAAAGTTGTATCGCTGGCAATTAAAACAGCTTAGTTTTTGAAGGGCCAAAGTTGAGCAAAATGTGGAGAAGGGTAATAAACAAAAATTAATAAATGTAAGAAATACAAATTTTGAATCAATTAAAATGTGTAAAAAAAAAATAATGTCGTTTATTTATGTTGGTAACACAAAGTTATCGTTCAGCTTAATTTTATAAAAGCTATACATTATATTACCATAAGACGTTTATTCGGTTGTTTTCCAAAATAACTAAGAGTAACATTTTATTTTTATTTTATTTATATTTTAAATAACACTGTAATGTAATTCTTAAAAAACTTAACATTTAAAAAATAGCTTTCACTTAAAGGTTTGGTAAAAACTTTGTTTTAATTCTATAAAAAAATAAAATATTTAGTAAAATAATGAAACATTGACTGTTAGAACTATGTAACCTGCTAAGTACTTCCAAAACTATTTTTTACGCTCTAATGATAAATGAGAAAATGACAGTCTCAAAAGTCAAGCTTTCAAAAATAAGAAGACATTTAAAATGTCTCCCACGCCCACAACAAATTCACTTTATATTGGGCATTTTAATAATGAATGTTAATTTGCATTTAATTTAATAACGGCAGGAGGCTGGAGTCATAACTGCGTTGACTTGACTTCCGCTTGAGCTTAAGACACTTGCCAAACCATTAGTCCCCGCTGAGCACTACGCCCATTGCGGGCGCTATGCATAAATTTCCATTTGCCAGACCGAAACAGAGAGAGAGAGAGAGAGAGAGAAAGAGAGAGAAGAGGAAGGAGATGAAAGTGGAGGAAGAGATTGTTGCGCCTACAATTTACATAATTTATTAACGAGAGTTTGAGCGTCAGCTTCCGTTGAGTAAACTAAGGGCCGGCGGCGGCCTTGGGCGGCAGGATCAAGAAAGCAGCAGGAGAAATGCTATGAAATGGACCCAGGCCAGGCCGAGGGTGTGAGCGTTGCTCATGCATAATTAAACACGTAATTAACCATTATTAACAACGTCTGATTTCAGTAAGAACTGGTAGGCTGTTACCTAATGAGTTTGTGAACAATTTTACTGGCAAGAGTCGTCGGCTTCACTTTTCGGTTGTTTTCGGGTTCAATCAAAGTGGACGCACGTCTGATTTGTGTCCAAGTTTCAGTAACAGTTACAGTTGGTAATGAACATTAATTAATTAAGCGCCTCTCGAGCCTACGTGTCGGGCAGGTGAGACTTTTTCGCTTGGACAGCTAACGGGCCAATTATGTCGGCTTTGGGTCCAATTATTGTTGTTTTTTTTTTTTTGGCATTGATGTTGTTGCTGTTGTTTCTGTGGTCTTCAATTGTGCTTTTGCTTTTGTTTAATGCATTTGGCTAAGTAATTATTTTAAATTTCTCGGGAATGCACCATTGCCGGCCTCCAACATACAGCATAATAATCAGTTAAACGAGCAAAAATAATAGTGCAATAAATGTGCACAACATTTTTAGCATTATGATTATGAGCTCTATATAATATGTATGCAAATTTTTCGTAATATTAACAAAACAATTATGTGCCTGTGGCATTTATTGAATTGTTTTTGCGTACGGATATTTTGACCAATTGCGTTTGGCTTGGTTCATTATGGGCTTTATGACCAAGAGAGAGGAAACTAATTTGTGCATGATAAAAGCCATTTGGCTGGCCATTAATTAAACCAACTAAATAATGTCAAATGCTGAACAAATGCGACAATTTCAGGGACCATAATTAAATGCGCATTAAAGCAGTAAAAATGTGATTGTTTTGCAAAATTATTGCAAGCTTTTAACTTTTAAAAGTATCTATGCTATTTAGTGTCTAAGCGTTCATTGTTTGCATAGCTTAACGTTTGAAGCATTTTATAAATAATTTTCTCTCACCATTTTTCACACGGCTTTTCACAGCAACCGGCTGCTGCTGGCTCCTGACTTCTGGCGGGGCAATGAAATTCTTTCAGCTTCCCGCTGGAAGTTGGCTCATAACTTTCACAATTAGCACAGGAATTGTTGGCAGCAAGCTCGGTAATTCTTTGTGTACACTGCGGGAGAAAATGTTAATTTTCAGCAAATTTCTGTGCAAATAAATTTTTTTTCAGACTCACGTTCCATAAATAAGTCAGGAACATAAAAAGTCCAACAAATTAAAATTGTATTCTGAGGACCTACTGAATTGTGATAAAGATATATAGTTTTATACGTGTAGATTATTCTTATGCAATTTGTATTAGGCAGAGATTTTTTTTATTTATTAGGTAACTTTTAATATTTAGAGTCTTGTAAACGTAAGTCAACTCTTTAAATAAATAAATATTACGTTAAGAGTAATTATTATTAATTGCTAAATAAATAAATGAAACTTTTGAAGAAAAATGTAAACTGTAAATGTAAAATTGTAAACAAAAAATGCTTTAAAATTTTGTGTTGTTTTTATAATGCTTGGCTTTGGAAAAATTTTTTTTATTTATTTATTTTTATTTATTCTTTTAAGTTATTTATTTCGAAAGAAATTATAAAATTTATAGTTATTATGATTAATAATATCTGACACAGTTTTCGTGTGTACCTGATATTCGTGAACAATTTTGTGGATAATCGAATTTAAAATTTTGTACAAATGTTGTGTGTTTTAACTCATAAGTTTTGGCAAAATATTGCAATACAATAAAAGTTTCACACTTTGTATGAATTTTTTATCACATTTATTAATTCTAACCTTGAATTATTCTCCACACAGGACAACCCACATAGAAAAAAAAACCGGGCACCTGCCTGTCATGCAAAAAGCAATAACCAGGTGCCTAGTGGTAACTGCGAAATAGGCTCATAAATTCTAAGCAAATTTATAATTTCACACCTACCTATCCATAACGAGCTAAAAAAGGAAAAAGAAAAAAAGCAAATAAAAATAGGCAAACTATTTGCCAATGCACATTGGCTTGGCTTGTCAGTGGCAGAAATGACAAATGTTCGCTAGACAGGCAGCCGGAAAAATGTATGAAAAGCGTTCCAGACCATTACCTAGGCCCCACCAACCGACCCACCGACCAACACAGACAGGGTAGTTAGTGGGAGCTGACAACCCCTGCAGCCCTAATGACAGCGAGCATTGCATGTTTGCCCAGTGTTAATCATAAATGGTCTTCAAGCTGGAACTGCATAGCATAAAAAAGAAGAAGAAGAAAAAACTGAGACCACAGCTGAATACCAACTAAATTCCTTCGTCAATTTATGTGGCCATCTCATATTGGTCTAATTAAAAAGATGCCAATGTCGTCACCAAATGTAAGTGATGTAAAAAGTGCAGCTACAAAAATTCTATGGGCACCAAAATATGCAAAGTGAAAGGGAACCGAGGACTAGCGATAAAATTCAGCGAAAAATGGCAATTACCTTTTCTGCAAAATGTCGCGAGCGCGAAGCGTTTTAAATAAAATGTGACAGCTATTTTGGGCGCTCAAGCGGCGGCTTGGCTAATGGAAAGATTGTGAGCACTTGATTTATGGCAAACGATGGTGGCACAGAGGCATGCAATGCGACTCCAAGCACCAAAAGATCTAAAGAGTACAAAAGTCTCTGTTAAACTCAGCTCGCTGCTCTAAAATTCTTATTAAGCTTAACGTCAATTCAACTCATATAAAATGTATCATACTTAATTACTAAATAAATTTGTGTACACGTAAAATGTAAGAACATATATGTAAAAGAAGCAATTTAATTATTTCAACATAAAAAATTTATTGTTGTCAAAAAATAAAAATTAAAAAAAATTAATATTAATTCTTTGATTTCGTATAATTAGATAACAACACAACACAATAAAGCAAGCAAGTTTGAATGCCTTCTACGGCAGTTTGGTACAGGGTATATAGACGTGCACTACCAACGCTCTTTACATACATCAAAAATATCAAATAAATTTTGATTTATTGCTGATTGATATAATTATCAATTTAAGCTGTTGCATTTCATATTTGAAATTTTTATTTATACTATAATGAGAAAACATTTACAAAAACAAAGTTAAAATTAAAAATAAATCGTGAATAACGATTTATGCTTATTTAAAGTAGGATTTTTTGTCTAATTGTAATATATTTTCTATTGCAATTTTAGGATTAAGCAGTCATGTATGAAATTTGTATAGGATTTATATTTTAAGTGGAGCTTTGACACAGTAATCAATTTTTTTTCGGTATAAAATTTTTAGTTTTAAAATGAAACTTTAAACACTTCGCGTTAAAAAATACTCATATATAACTTTAACTATTACCTACAACCTTTCTTAACCTTTAGCAATTTTATATATTTTATGCTAAAAGTATTGCTTGACCTTGGACTTGGCTTTATTTACTTGGATATGGCACCTTTATCAATTGCCGAAATTAAAGTAACTAAATGGAGTATTTAAAAAATTCACCAGACGAGTCGCCCTCCCCCCCAAGAGCGAAAGCACATACACGAACTAATCAAATTGAATACTCTGAAACAGGGCAAGTACAGCAATAAAACATGAAACTAAGCATCCTAACCCTTCCTTGATTCTGTCTCTGATTCCAACATCGACTCTAACTTGCATTCGCGCGCGAATTTGGACTCCATTGCATGGCACTCAATCAAATTGTCTGGCTGCTTCTTTACGCCTCTCGTTTTTGGCATTGCGTTTTAGTTGCTACTCTTCTTTTTTTTTTTTTTCTTGTGTGCCTTTTAATGCCATTAGTGGCATGGAATTTTATTTCTTATTTGGCGTCATTTTTCATTTTCCTTGGCATTGCACACAGCGAATTGAGCGAGATAAGCGGATACTGCTTACTTATAAATAGGATTTGAAGTTTCCCATATTTTCAGGGTAGTAAACTATAAGAAAGTTAAGCCTATTTAGTGCAACAGATAAACAGAAACTAGTTGTGTTACCAAATATGTTTTATGATTAAATATAAAAAATAATAGCTATTTATGTATATAATTTTAACATTTTAGTAAACCTTTTAAAAGATTCCAGATACAAAATATAAAAATAGTTGTTAAAGAGGTAAAATATAGACTGATCGACATAAATATACTTAAATACAATTCCAATGCTCATTGTCCTACACACCTTACACAATCAATAACTAAATTTATTATGTAAATAAATATATTTATTTGGCTAATCTTTAAGCTTTTTAAAACATGTAAGAATTTAAAGTTCTGATAAAAAACTATCAAAAACTTGTTAAACGAAAAGTTATATAGAAACTTACGTAACTTATCCTCTTTAAACTGTCCCCCAAGCAGACTATAATAAAGTCACAAGACTAAATCGATTGCTTGCACTTTATTTTTAGTTCTGTCTCTCTGTCCTGTTGCACTTCTCATTTCTTTTAGCTGTCTCTCGGGTTTCACTTTTAAATAGTTAATCGATGCAATTACCCACCTGCTAAGTAAATAATCAACACATTACATATCAGTCAAAGTTGTAGGCATAGGCAGCTTTAATTATTTGCCACTTTTGTTGTTGATATTGTTATTTGCAAAAGCTTTTGCATTTTAACTTTCTGAAAACCACAAAATTCCATTAATTTATTTGCGGTTGCAGAAATAATAAATACCGAATGTTCAACGGCAACAAAATGAACTGTGTTAAAATCGGGCCCAAACCTAAACCCCAAGCCCGACGCTCTTAGCTGCTCTTTACAACTAATAATTTAATATTTTATGCATGACCTGCAAAATAAACAGAAAATTGGTAACAACACAAAAAGAAAACATTTTTCCCCATTTATAAGCGCATTGTCTCTTCACTTTTTTCCCGAAGGGGAAATGGAAATGGTCTGAAGTTAGGGATATGCAAAGCATAAAAAATGGGCGGCGCGTAACTTTTGGCGAAAGTTTGCAGCAAAGGAAACTGAGCAGAAAAGTTAATATTAACGCTGAGCGACGCATTTTGCCTTAATTTTTCGACCTCCCCGTCCACTGCCCTTGCGAGCCACCCTAGTTGTTTTTCGGCCATTTTGACGCCAAACACGTAGCCTCTTCTTGTTCTTGGTTTGCCCTTTGCTTTGTTGGGTAAAATCTTGTTAGGGTTCCTTTTTCTCGCAGAGCTTTATTTGCATGAACTCTTCAAAATCGTTTATTTTCATTTTTTTTTCGTTTTCTTTTATTTTTGCTCATATTTATTTTTTTTTTTTTATTATTATGGAAATTTTGTTGTGCAAATTTTGAATGCTGCGTTCGGCATGCAAAACAATCGGCACACGTTAAACAACAAAAGGATTCGAATTTCGTGCAAACTCAATGGGAACAATTAGATGAGTTTGCCAAAGGTGAGCAGCAAAATTTAAATGCCATTCATATAGCTTTACCTTTCATTTATATTCGGCGAACAATCAAATCGCTGTAGGTCTTCATATGTATTTGTATATGCCACAAAGGTCAATGTGTGTCCTTTAGAAATGATTGCTAAGATATTTAAATATAGATTGGTTGCTCAGATGTAAGAACTTTTGGATAACTCAATTTTCCGGAAATTGCACAATTAATTTTAATGAATATGAAAATGTTAAAGCTTATTGGACAAAATTCAAAGTTCAAAGATCAAATTGTCCAAAAAAAGTTTGTTGGGCCGTAAAATTTTTGTTAAGGCAAATATTGCAAATATTGCAAATACTCCCTGCTAATTGGATTCTGAGGAAAATTTGAAAATTGTGGTCATTATAAGAGAGAGATTGATTTTGGCTGAAAATAATATCTAAAAGGATAATTGCAACCCGAAGAGACTGCGGACCCATCATCTCTTCGTTGAAATGAATTATAGAGAAAGGACAAAATCGGACTCATTAAATACGACGTAATAACCGAAAGGCGACATTCTTGAGTGTAAGGAGGGAAGCGAGTCTGCAAATGAGAAATGCAAATGATGGAATAATGAAAAAGCCTCACAAAACCAAACAAAGCCCGCAGGCGGCAAGGCATTAAAACAAAAAGTAGTTGAGCATAAAAACAAAGTGCTGCATCAAGCATGTGAGGCGCAGCAACGTCTCTGTTTCGCATTGCATATGTGTGCGTACGTGCGTATGTGAGTGCGCATATTTAATTATTCATACGCCCTGTCTGCCCGCAAAGTGCAAAAATGCATAAAGGCGCAGAACTGAACGAAGACAACGCAACAGACAAGGCAAAAGTTTTCCTGCCAGGCTTCAACTTGTTGTAAACAAGACGTTGTTGGATTGTGGGGTTCCTGGTTGATGTTGAGTTGATGGAATTGGGAGGGAAGCCAAGAAACAGTCAACTTCATAAAGTTGCCAAGCATGCAAGTTGGAAAGTGCATGGAAACCAATATGGAATTGCAGGCGTAATAAAATTAACTTTTGTTTTGGCATTTGCCTTGCCAAGTGTCAACAAATAATTGAAAATCAAATTGCTAAAATATTCAAATTGCGGTTTGAATTGACTTGATATATCAACAGAGCAAATAAATCGATTCGAGACTGTGAGCTTTAAATATGGAAATGCTTTGCATTCTAGCCCGTATCAGACATCTTACTAGCACATGCTTTTACTATATTTCCAAAAAAACAATCCAATTTCAAACTATAAAGGAATTAAATACTCGTACCCAAAATACCCTGGTAATCCAATCTATTACATCGATTCATTTAAAATTTTCAATCGAAACTAGTAAATTAAATAATATTAAGCAACTTTGAAGATAATATAAAATGGTATAAGATATTTTAACAGTTGAAAAAAATCAACGATTTTATTGTATTATAATTAAGTTTAAAGCTATACAAACATTTTGCATACTGTCTCTGAGCCCATATCTATGTTTGTTGATTATTGTACAAAATAGCCAATACTCGCCTTAAATTAGTCAGTTAAATTATTAGTACTTTAGCCAAATTGTTTTGTGCAGTTCACAGTTCAACAATTTGCATAACATAAAATAACAAAACTTAACTCTTTTTTATTAATTATAACTTTTTATCTGCTTAAAAGCAAATCAACTGTTTAACATATTACGCACAAAGTATCTCATTTTCCTTTAAACACCATTAAATTTCCGAAATTGAGATAAAGCATTTAAAACATTGTATTGCTTCCCGCTTCGATTTACACGCTTTGCAATTGGCTTCCGACTTTGTTTTGCAGCGATTGCCACTTGATTTTCACTCTAAACACTGCGAACGGGAGTTCGCGCTAGTGGCGAAGCACAACTAAGCGTGAACCTTTTATGTTTTGAAACGGTGGAATGACAAGATTAAATTATAAACCGTTCGTATCGTTTAAATTAGAAAAACTAGAAGAAGGCCATCCAGAATTAAATTCAGTCAAAAATTCGTGTCTAGATTACGCATCAATTAATTGAATCTGCCACTAGTCCGAAAAGTTTTAAAAAATTAAATATTACATGTTTTTCAAATATGAAACGAAATTCTACTTTAGCTATCTGTAACTTTGTGGACTTATGACATATCATAAACGCAGAAACTTTAGTTATACGTCTGAAAAAAACCTTAAATTTGGCGGAAAAATGCTAAAATCAGCTATAAGCAGGTACAAAGAAGCTACTTAATTACCTAAATTGGTTAAATCTTTCGTCAAAAAATCTTATATCAAAAATGTTATGGAATCCATTTGCTTTCGCCACTAGATTGTAACCTCGTGTGAATGTGTTTTTATTTGATTAATTACACGTAGTTAAACGTTACTCGAAGCTACTTAGTTCGTAAATAATGCATCGCTCACAACTGTTTAAAAGTGTTTTAAACTTTTTAGAAATCTCTTAAGCATTCCCTCAACGCCAATCAGTATATGACTGTCAACGGGAATGTCTTCTTAGTGTTGAGCATCAACACGTTTATCAAAGGCGTCGCTGACTATTTGTTGGCCCCCGTTGTCTAGTTTATCAGCGTCCCTGTTGCCAACATCCGTCGTCCGTCGCACACTGTTATCCTTGCACGCTGAGCATTTTTATGTCCTTCACACATCATTCAGCAACAAATTGCTGCGGGCGTTTCAGGGCGATGCCATTGCACACATAGCTGGACTGCTTGGAAATCTATTTGGGAGAAAGGAACAAAAAAACAAAAGGAATGTCAACAGCCAGGACTGCGACTCCAATGCTGGGGTTCGTGTCCAGGCTGCGTGTCCATTTGAGGCAGCACGTGCCACGAGCATTGTACGTTTTATTATCATGAGCTCGGGCAACTTTTTATTATCTTTCAGCTGCTCTTGCGTTGCTCTTCTTCTTATATTTTAGCTCTATGCCATGGATAGCTTTAACACTTTTCGACGCTATCCTTTGAAACTTGTGCCGTAAATATGACTTAATGGACTTTAAAGAAGGCCCTGTTTAACGAGCTGCCCAACATTCACTTGACCCACGTCAAGTTTTCACACATTATCGTAAAAATCATCTTTCAATATCCCCCACACATGTGCGTATTTGTATGTGTGTGTGTGTGTGTGCGTGTGTTACTCTATTTATACAAGGAGTTCCATAAAAACGAACTGCTCTTAGCACAAATTGCAACACGTTTTGAAAAGTGCAACGAGCCAACAAAACGGACGGCCTGCACTGCGTGTCCTGGATAAGTTACAGATACTTGAGCCAAGGCTCTGCACGAGAGAGCGTGTTTAGTTTTATGTCTTGCTGAGCTGACCGTAATAAAAATCGTGTAAATTGCTAAAATAAGTAGATAACTCGAGTTAATATTCCAGAGCAAAGTGCCAGCCACTTGGCATAATCAACTTTAAAACCAGCGCCAAATTGGATTATCAAGCAAATTAATCTCATCCACAAATCTGTTAGATATTTGTTGAATTTTTGTTTTGCTTTGGTAGATTTGTTTGAAAAATTTAAATAGTTTGACACTTTTTTTGTCAGCACACGATTTGGAGATGTGTACAAATTTATAAATTGGCAGACTTAACTAAACCGATTTTAACGCTTAATTCAATATTGGTTATGGTATTCTATATTAATTCTGCATTAATTTTGTAAAAAAAAATCATCATTTTCGAAAAATATATTTTTTCAATTTTTTTACAATTGTGAATTTATATTTTTAATCGATTCTGATTATCACATTAGTATAAAATAACATTAATACGATATCTGGTGGTTTTTATGTGATTTTTTTAATTTTTTTTGTGTCAATAATCATGCCAAAACTGACCAAAAAATATTGGCATATAAAGTTTTTAGATCCGTGGCACCCATTTTTCAAATCTAGCTAACTTTATCAAAACTAAAAAAAACTGAACTATATTGAGGGTTCAAATAACACACACGCTTGGATACGTTACGGATATGGACAAAAATAAAACCATGAACAGAACCACAAACTGGGAAAATGTAGAAAAAAAATAAATTTGAAGGCAATATGCAAAACAAAACTAATTTAAATTTGTTTTAAATGCAATCTGGAATCAACTACTACTATTATCGCCAAGCAAGAAAACAAAAATAGTTGTTTTCTTTACATGTTTGTATTCGTTTTGGCTTGGTAAAATGTCCAAATGTTTTGCCAGTGCTCGACATATACATATATACTTGATTTTGTTATTTGCAGAAATCACATTTAAATCAACTTACACTTGCACTTAAGTTTCCGTTTCCTTCAAAGGCAACACTTGGTCGAATTTTTCATAGTTGACTCAAGGTACATTATGCTTAAAATATTCTTCTATTTTTTTTTTTTTTTTGTGGTTTTTGGCATGCGTAAAGCAAAAAATAAATTGCACAACAAAATTCAATTACTAAATGCAAATCCAAGGCGCCTTGCCATCATTTTTTCAACCCATCTACACCCCCCTTGGCCCTCGATATATGTGTCAAAAAGCCACAACCAAAAAGCATTTGCCATTTATTTACCATATTTTATTTTGTATTCCGTTATAGGAGGAAGTGTGGGGTGCGTCGCCATTTTATTTATGTATTTATATTTATTTCTTGAATGCTTCGCAAAATTATTGAGAACAGTTCGAGAGGCCTTTGAGCTCGTATTGTGTTAGCACTTGGCAAACTTGGCAAACACTGCCGGAAATTTGTTTTGGCTGTTGGGAACAGGAAAAACAACAAAACTATTGCTTAGAAGTTGCCAAACTTTCGGCAAGACATGCAGATAATAGAATGCATAAATCTATATTGAAAATAAACTATTTTAGGGCTTACTTAATTACTTCATATTAAGCTTGGCAATAAATACATTTTTAATAGCTCTTTAACTTTGAACCTTAACCACAGACAACTATTTTTAAAAACTAATAGCTGAAAAAACTTTGCATTTTTTATGCAAACTGGACTTAGGCAAAAAATAGCTGCGGAAACCAGCGAAACCTAAGCAAATAAATAACGAATTAAAAAAAAAGATTTTTAGATAATGCTCTTGTAATTTTAAAACCAATATTCAGCACCAATATTATTTCAGTTATGTTTATTAAATATATAAAAATATTATATTCATATTTGGGTGACAGATAAAAATATATTATTTTGGATGCCATGGATTTTAAAAATGTTTTAAAATAATATATACTCAATTAAAGGGAACACAGAAAATTGGTTTTAAGTAAAAAGAAAATGTGCTTTTAATTTTATGTACACTAAATATACAACACACTCTTGTCCAACCCAGCCCCTAAAGTAGGTTTTTATTCTTATCTAAAGTCAGCTTACGCCATTTGGTAACTTTTTTTGTCATATCTTTTATTCTATTTTCTAGTTCTTTCGTTCTCCTGTCACAACAACTATCTGCTCTTTAACCTCTCCCATCTGCTTGTGCTATGTTGACCGCATATAAACAACTTCAACGCCGAATCCAACGCCAACGCCAACAACAAACAACTACCAACATTTAACAAACACCAGCGCTGCTTAAAACTTTACCCAGCCAGTTAAAAAAAATACCACTAACAAAATAAAACGAAAAAAAAATACAATACAACACGCAAAAAACGACGGAGCTAGTTGAGTTTGAGTTTTTCCGACAGGCAGTTGCCCAATGCGCATTTCAATTGCTTTGGTGAAGTGCGGATGATTTTCTATTTTTTTATTTCAAGTTTGTTTTTGTTAGTTGTGTTCTGTTTTTAGTTCCGTTTCAAAAGTTAATCAAGTGCCAAATTAACTAAATTGCACTTAGTCTGCAGCACAAATTGTTCGCAGTCAGTTAGCATTTTAATGCGGTGGCGTATGCGCAGTGGCATATATTAAGTATACGCCAAGTGCAGAAACGCTAAAGTAAATAAACGTCTGTTGCGATTAGTTTAAAATAATAATAGTTTTCATTTAGTAACAGAAAAAGTTTTGTTTTGTTTTCTACTTATACTTTTATAGGTGTTTGGTAATTTATTCAACTGGTTTTAGATCAATAAGTAAAATTCTTTGCATAAGACCGAACTGAGCCAATCAGAATAATTACTTAACAAAAACCAGAATAATAATATATTCTATTAAACAAAATATATTTCATGTTACTTAAAGAATGCGACGAACTCAGGTTCGATCCAAAATACACTTTCCAGCCATGGTAAAAAAGTTAAGAGTTTTTCTTAATGATTTACCTATTATTGAAAGTTCATCAGTTCTCATTCCGGGTGCCACCTTACAAATCAACGGAGCGCATAAGGAAAACAGCAATCGTCATAATTATACGCTCGACTAACTGCAAATGACCAGCAGTAACAACAACAACAACAAAAACAACAAAACAACAAGCAATAAAGGAGGACTTAACAAGCAGACCCTTGGCCCAGGCTTCGCCTACAGGTTTGAGCAGCTGCCAGTTTCTTTTTGACGCCCCATCCTACGAAGTTGTTTACATTATTAGCTGATTTTACGCTTGCCTGGCAGAGATTTCCTGGCCACGCCCCCTACAATCCAACTGCTTACAACTTGATGCGAGCAGCTTACGAGCATCTGCGTTGGCAGACAGCTTGGGGAGCAGTTGAGCCAAAGGAGACACCAGTTGGGTGTATCTCTGAGCTCATGGTGTTTTGTGGCTTATAGCGTGCTAATTATGGCATAATGATTATTATGTTTCATTAGCCGGTTGCTGTCGCGTAATGAGCAAAAGTTTTCCATGCATTTTTTATGGCGACATTCTAAGGCAAAAGCTTTAAGCAAACACTTTGCGCAAAAAGTGCAAGTAATACTCGTAGTTAGCCAGCGAGGGTCGTCTGCAAGTTTGCCTGCTTCCCGCCCGCAAGGCTATGGCACATTTTAATAAAAACCTGTAAAATTTTATGCGACATCACAGGATACAGAGTAGAGGACACAGGACACAGAGCGCAGGCAGCGTAAAACCAACTTGGCAGGCACATAAAAATGAAGGCAGCGCGAAACTAGTAAGAAAATACTTATATACGATAGAGATGGGAAGAAAAGGCAAGGCCCATTTCGATGCACAGATATAAATTTCAGTGTAGAAACGAAAAAACACGTTGAACTCCAGCATTATACTCTTCATTTTTTGTCAGTGTTGATTGTTTGGTGGTACCAAAATAATACTCGTAATATTATAAAAATAATAAAAATTATAATAATAGTAAAATTAGTAAAAAAAATATTAATAATAATAATTAAATTGATTGGAACAAATCTGTTACAATCTAATAACGAACACCATGCATCATTTTTTTCCAGAAGTCCCGTCATTTAACTTTATATATCGTAAAATAATATTTTTCACATCCGTGCTATAATTTGTTATACTTTTCAGTTTAGATTAATATTTAAAAACAACAACACACAAAAAAATTCAAAATGTTTGTTTTTATGTTTTGTTATGTTTTGCTTTTATATGAGATATGATACTAAATTATTCAGCCAAAGACGCCCATCCCATCAGCCGGCTGAAGAAAAGGTCTTTTGGCCAATTGGTCAACTAAGCTCATGCTTATACTTATAGTTTTCTAGTTATAATCAAGTGATATTTTTAAACTAATGTTACATATTGTTCATAAGGCATCGATGCCTTGCAAAACAATAAATATATATATATACAAAAAAAAAAAAAAAAAAAATTATTCAGCATTTCTCCCAGTGTATTTTGCATATAAAAACTAACAACAAGTGCAACTCATGGCACACTTCGTAAGCAATTTTTGCTGTGCATTGAGCTGCAAATAAAACGCCACGCTGCACATAAATGTCACTAAATGTGCTAGCAACATAAACACACATCCAAACACACACACACACACACAAGCACTTGCAACGAATACATGCATAGAAAAAAACAGGTGTCACATTGTCTGTTGCTCTGTTTTTATGTCATTTTAACATTTCCTAATGTATGTGGCATGTTATGAAACCGAAACCACAATATAACAACAGCAACAAAAACAAACACAAGTTTATTTCGGCATTTTAGACAAAAGTTTTGTGAAAAAGATTGAGGCATATTCCACGTTATGACCCTGACAGCAGTCGGTAAACAGTACAAAGCACTCACATACGTTTTTAGCCAAGTTTTTGCTTTATATTATTTGAGTAGCATTAAGTTGGCTGCATCGGTTTGTGCATCGAAATAAATTAAATAAATTACAAAAAAATTAAAAGAAAACTTATGTAAACATTTCAGTTTGGCAATAAATATAAACAAATAAAATACACAAATTACTTTGTGTGCACTTTGCTAAACTTTAACGCTCTGAAACAAAAATTTATTAACAAAAATTTTTTTTTTTTAATTCCAACTTATTCAAGAAATTGTAACATTTATTAATTTTTTGAAAGGTTATATTACATATTCCTATTATTTTTTCTATTTATTTATTATTTTTTTGGAGTATGAGCTCGTTATAATAAAAAAAATAATATAGCTCAACTTTATTTTTGTCATTGCAATTATTTTTAAAACCTTGGATAGAATTTTTTTTTTTAAATTATATATTTTTGTTGTTTTGCAAGACGTGTTTGCCTTATGAACAATAAGTAAATCGATAACTTGAGCAAAACTTGCAAAATCTCAAAAAAAAAATTTGTCGAAAATATTCACACATTATAATTATTAAAGATCGAAAGAATATTGTAAAAATAAAAATCGGAACACTGCAGTTGAAAAGTTAATTTTGTCAAATAAAATACCCCAAGAAAACCAAACAAACAATGAAAAATCAAATTTTCTACTACAAAAAAAAAAAAAAAATCAAAACGAATTTTGGCAACCAATTCACAATGAATACGAGATCTCAATTAGCCCAATAAATAGGCAAATAGGCTTTCGGCAACTCTTTTCCGTTAGTTTTCGTGAGTGGCAACAAGTGGGATGAATTTCAGTTCAGCAGGTTGCTCGTGCAGTGCAACAAAATCCAATTTCGAACAATAAGAATTGCAAAAGCCTCTAAAACGATGCGGCACTTCACTGCACACACACACACACACACACACACACACACACATACACACGTGTGCACACATACATGCTTTATGCAATTTAAGTCAAATTTAATCAATGCACAGCATAAGCGGCCCAGCAAAGAACCGAACGAACCAACTTTCAGCATGTTTGAGCCAATCGAGCTGCAGACATGAAGGATATGCAGGACGAAAAAAGGAAAGAGACGAAGCTCTGCCGTCAATAGACTAAAAGTTATGCTTGAGTGCCTGCATAGCCGAGGACGTTGCAAGTTGGGGCTGCCAGCAATGAGTGGAGTTTCCCTTTAGTTACAGCTGTAGTTGTAGTTGTTGTTGTTGTTGTAGTTGTATTGTTGCTGCGGCAGTAATCAAAAGTAGTTTGGGGCACAGTCAGCTGAATCCAAAGCAGCGCGACGCAGAAAATGTGTGGGCGAGTTGGGAGCTGGTTGGGAGCTGGTTGGGAGCTGGCGTTAAGAAATTTGGAAAACAAAACACAAAAAAAAGAAGCGGATCACAGTTTTGGTTTAGGCCTGGCTTGGCAGAAGCTGTTGAAACTTTCGTGCAAAAAGTGCTACAAAATGCGGCATATGTGTAGAAAATAATTTGGCAGCATTTTATAAGTGAACCAGGAAATGCTAGTAGGACCTAGCAATGGATGAGAAGGGAGTTACAAAAATGCTGTTCAGATTTTGACACTGAAAAACTTAATTGAGTCACAATCGATAAGAGTTAAATGATTTTTAGAGCACACAACTATTTCAATATCGTTTAAAAACCTGTATAAAAATATTATAAGAAAATGTATATAGAGCAACTATTAAGGAATAATTAATTAATAAATTTAAAAATTCTGTAAACTATTATTTTAGCCAGGAGCCGCATTTTTTAAAAGTTATATATAATATTAATTTGCTTTTATTACTCTGTATGCAGTAAAATAAAAATGGCATTTCAATTTGTTAAAAAAGATGCTAAGTCTTATATTAATTGATTTTGTGCAAAGCAAACGAAAACAAGACCCTCTTAATTAGCCAAAAATAAATAAACCTTTTAAATTTATTTCAGTATGAAGAGCGTATATCTTTCGTACCTAAGCATATGAATAGAAGATGGCTTCAAATTGATGTACATTAAGCTGCAGTTGCCAAGCTCATTAAAATGAGCCGAACAACAGTTCAAGTAGCTGCATTAGGCTGCGAGGTTTGCCTTCCACATTGAATGCGCTTTGTTTATGGGCGGAAATTACATGGCTATCAAAGCATAAGCGCCAGTTGAACGCTGTTGCGCCCATGGCTCTATGTGTGCTAACTCTATTGGCTCTATTGGCCTATGCAATTGTCTACGGGCGCCACCTCCCCCCCACCCACTCGCAAATACCCCCCCGCTCAACCAAATTCAGAACTGCCACGGGCAGCCTGTTGTATACACGTCACCATTGGACCTTCCGGGCATATGCAGCAGTTTGCATTAATTACCTCGGTCAGCGGCCGAATCAGAGCCTGAATCGGAGCCAGAGTCAAGTGTGTGTTTAGGCTTATATGCATATTCCTAAGGATGTTGTTAATGCCGAATGGGCCCAAACTGTTGATTTGCGTGTGTGAGCGATGTTTGCTTAAGTATTAAATCAGCATTAGCTATTGTGTTTATTATGTTCATTATACTATTATTTAAGTACAAATATAAGGAAATTAAATAATAAAATAAAATTAAATAAATAAAATTTATAAGAAAATAAATATAAATTTTACCAAATAATATGCTTAAGTGAGTTTATTGATACGTAAAGGATGTGACCAACAATCAACCTCTCTACCTTTCTCTTTCGTCTCTTGCCCTGAAACAAAGGAAGTTTTAAGCTTCGAGATTCTTGGAGTCGGCGTGGCTGGGAAGGGCTTTCTCGTGGGCGTGGCCGGGATATTAAGACCACAATCTACCAGGCAACCAGCTATCCAAGTACAAAAAATTTAAAAAAATTTAAAAACAGTGAATTTTATAAATTTGCGATCCTTAACAATTTCAATTCAATTTCTTACGGACAGATTAACAAACACCCGGACGGACAGCAAGACGGACATTCCAAAAACCCAAGAGTATAACAAATATTTTAAAATGTATAAGTAGTCAGTAGTATTTAAAATAAATCATTTCAAAATATTACCAGTGTTGTAAAAGCAACAAAATATGAAACTTTTAAAAAGCTTTGAATGAAAAGGAAGTTTAACTGTTCCATCTGTTAACAAGCACTAATTACCTAAGTAACAACATAAGCTTTAGTGGTAACTGAAATCGAGCTTTAAGGTATGCTTACCAATTTGAAAAGCTCTAAGCTTTAACTAATTGACAACACATTGCTAAGTTGTTGGTAACAAAAGTTGCCAAGCTTTCAAAGCTCCCGTCAGTGTTTACACAATAAATTTCGTAGAAAACCAGCTCAACAATATGAAACTTTGCTGGGCCAGCAAAAAGTCAAACATATAACAAATAATTTATATACAATATTTACACCGCTATCAATGCCATTATCAACAAGCATAACTTGAACTACACACACACATAGACACAACAAAAAGTTATTAACATAAATTCTTATACCAACATCGCGCATCGAGTTAAGAAGTTGGGCCAACAGCAGCAGCAGCGGGGCTAAAAAGTTCGCCACCACAAAAGTCAAAAGTGTTGCCATCCCGCACTGCCAACGCCATCTCTCCAGAGTTGAGCCGTTTTTTAGTCCTTTCAACTTTGGCTCGTTTACCTGCGATCGCCTGAGAGGTGCGCGCCCACGAGTCGAGTATTTAGAAATTTATTTAAAAGTTGCGCCCGCAGCGCTGCCACTTTGTTGTTATTATTAACATTGTTGTTGTTGTTGCTTATGTTGTTGTTGTCGTTGCTACCATTTTCATACGCCCAGTTACACGCATAAATTTTGTTATGGAACTTTTTGCAAGGTTGTACGTTGTTGTATGCACAAGGACTATACAAGTACGTACATATATTGCCAGCAGTGAAAGTTTTGACGCCATTTTTGTTGATGCTCCTGTTATTGTTGTTGTTGCTGTTGTTGTTGTTGGTTGGTTTTCTTTAGTTGCTTGCGGTGTTATTGTTGAGGTGGTACAATAAAGGCATGTAAACTTCAGTTAGATTATGTTACCTGCATCCCAGCATAAAGTCATTGATTGTAAGCCGAGAGCGCTGTGAAGCATGTCTAGTTATATTCTCAAGTTGCGATAGTATTGATTGAAATGTTGGCAGACTTCAGGCAAAGAGCACCGACAAATAATTAAATTAGTTGAACAATAAAAGCCACATGTTCTTTGTGTAAGCTAAGGCAAACTAAAATTTCAATTTAATTTGGTTAAATTTAATTACTGTTTTGGTAGATTTTAAGTTCATTGATAGATTTTAGCTCCACCAATTTCATAGATCGGGTAATCAATACTCTATTAAAACAAAATCATAAAAAAAACTGTATATTTTATGATTAAATTTGTTATTTAATATAATAAGATCAGCAGCATTTTAAATTTATTTGTTTTTCTCCAAAAATATACCCTTTACTGATTTTCAAAAATTTTTTTGAAAGTCAATTATTCCAAAATTGACAAGAAAGTTTAAATCTGTTATAAATTTAAAAAATTTCTAACAATTATTATTATTATTTATTATTAATATTTTTTTAGTTAATTTAAAAGCAAGAAATGCGTTTGATCCTCTTTTTATCCTTTGCTTCCTTTCTTTTGTTTTTGGTAAGTCACCCAAGCAAAAAAAATAAATTTATAGCCTCAAGCAAACTGAGCTGAAATAGCATAAAGCAAGCCGGCTCTTAGCTCCTCATAAGCTTGGTTGTATGCCATATTTTTGGGAAGGACGAAAGGAATTTCCATGGCATGTTGAACTCAAGTGTTTTGGCCACATTACAGTGCCAGCTTTAATGCAAATGAAATGCGGCGACTGCTGCAGTTGCACGCTAAGCCACGTTTAAACTTACGTGCACTTTCCTTTTTCGCATTATCTCTATGACATTATTTCCACTTAAGCCCTCGAGGCGAAAGCGCTGCACCCACACCCACACCCACATAGCCACAGCCAAGGCCCCCCCCTCCCTTGGCCATAAGTTGGGTGAACGCAGAATTGTGCACGCAAAAACCTTGTAAACAAATACAATAAATTCCGGGCTTGGTAAATTTAAGGTAGAAGTGTGCAGCAGCTAGCACAAACAGGTGTTAATCCGGATTGGCCAAAAAAAAAAGGGAAGAGGACGACGCCGCAAGCTATGCGGCAGCAAAAGGAAAAGTTTAAGCTGTTTGCGCCACGCTGTAAAACAGACAGAGAGAGAGAGAGAGAGAGAGAGCGCTGAGATAATCATAAAAAATTTGTTCCACATGAAAACAATTGCACTCATTTGTAGAGAAACAGAGTAAGAGAGCAAGTGCGAGAGAGGAAACAGTTAGAGAGAGAGAGAGCGGAAAATTTGCATTTGTTTTGGTTACAAGTTGTCGTCGTTTGTCAGTTGTCCTGGCAACCACTTGCCACACGCAACCCGAAAGAGATAGCAGCTATTGTTGTCGCTGTTGTTGTCTAAACAACTTGAATGGCTCGTTTGTATGTGTGTGTGTGTGTGTGTGTGCATGTATGTGTGCAGCACTTGCAGTTTCGATTCTAGCTCGTTCTGTTTGTCATTATTTAGTTTTAGCATACGAGCAGCTTTTAAAGGTTATCTTACATTGGCCATTTCTTTAACGTTGCGCTTTTGGCCCAAAAAAAATATATATCGAAAAAAACCACCAAAAACTTGC
This sequence comes from Drosophila micromelanica, assembly GCA_004143825.1. Lineage (NCBI taxonomy): Eukaryota > Metazoa > Arthropoda > Insecta > Diptera > Drosophilidae > Drosophila > Drosophila micromelanica. The sequence goes on from SCDY01001252.1 coordinate 20,883, forward strand.
CGCAAAGTGAAGTAAAACGCTTTAAATGCAAAGCCAAAGCAAATGCAAATGCAAATGCAAAAAAATAAAACGCTAGAGAAATAAAATGGCAATCGGCTAAGGCTAAAAGTAAAATGTTAGTCTTCTTGTGTTCCAGGCTGTTGTGACTTTTGTTGTTGTTGCTTTTGCGTGTGTGAAGGTTGTGTGCATCTAAATTTGTGCTTTTTTTTTGTTGTTATTTTATGCGCTAACGCCGGCATTTGCTTTAAGAGGTCTAGTACACATGTGTGCGTTCGTATGTGTGTTTGTTTATCTGCCTGTGTGTGGCCGGTAAATATACGCGTTGCCATTAGCAGCGTTGAATCGCTGCCTTTGACAGCCCTGTTATCTCAGGCATTGCCAGGTGTGAAAAAAAAATATGTTAGGCGCCAATTTAAGTGAAAAACTTTCGATGACTATCGATAGTAAAGGGTTTCTTAGGGCGGAAAGTTTCAAGGATTATTTTCAACACAATTTTCAATGTTAACTTAACTAACTAACTAACAAATAAAAGTATTTTGGCAACATCTAATCTATCTATAAATTAATAATTTTGATTTCTATGCCTTGTTTAAATAGTTTTAAAAGTGATTTAAAAGAAGGTCGAGAAGAGAGAAGGGATATAAAATGTAATTATGTTTCTAATTTTTTGGAGCTTTAATAAAGTCATAAAAGATTTTATACCTCGCCCAGAATACAACAAAATAGATTGTTTTTTAACTTCCTATTTTTTTAGTATGCATAAATTTTGTTTAAACAAAAAATAGCCCTATATATTATTATAGCTTCGAGTTAAGTATAATCAAAGAAAATTATTTGCCGGTTTGTATGTAATATTTGATTCATCGATCTATTGCGTGTCTTATTGACTTATTGTGTAATTGTAAGCACAGACCTTAATTACACTTGAGATAATTGATTTCACCTTGCGTATAACACCAATTTCATGTGCATTTGTTTGACCTTGGTGATTATATCAACTAAAAAATGGTTTATATTACACGTGCAGTCATGACCAGCTAATTATGCCATTGGAAACCAATCTGTGCGAGACAAAAAGAAAATCAGACAGCCGGCAAAATGTGCCAATCAGTACAATTTTCTATTATTAGGATAATCGTTAACGCTCCATGTGTGCCCCATTTAAAGCGCATCAGAACGACATCTAAATGTCCACAATTTCTATGGCAATCCATACGCATTTTCTCACCCAACTCGTAGTAATAAAATCATTAAATATTCAAAAAAAAACAAAAAAAAATTATTATTTGCTGGGCAACGCCAAAAATCAAGGCGGAAAGTTTCTGTGCACATGTTCGGAAATTTGTTGTTTGTTTTTAATGACAATGGATTGACAACGCAAAACACAAACAACACGAGCGAACTACAACTATAACAACACTATTAATAACTAAAATACAGCAAAAGCAACAGCTACACTAACAACAACAACAACAGCAACAACATAAACAGGAAACATCCCCAAAAAGCGACGCGTTGCCAATGTCAACCAGCGCTGACACCCCAACAAACCTCAGCCCCCCCTTTTCATCGTTGTTGTTCTCGTCGGCGTTTTCAATGCCGCACTAAAAATTCCGGCTACGTTTACGGCTCCGGCGTGCTATAAACAAACTTTGTTAACATTTCCCAGTGGACAGACGAACAGTTTTGCCGCGTAATTTCCCAAACACGCGTGTGAAAAGAAATAAATAAAAATTAAAACAAATTATTTAAATATTAAATAAAATGTGGCAAAACTAGTTACAAATTATAAGAAATATAAAAAATAAAGACATTTTTAAAAGGCAATTTCACGCAGTACACACCAAAAGGTCTATGGACAAATGGTTTGGAGAAAAACGTCTTTGGCTGTTTGGTAACCATCTTCCACTTCTGCCCAGAAGGTAAGTTACCTCTTATCAGCAGGAGATGTTACCATAGATAAATATATATAATTTTTTCTTGGCAATTTCGAGCTATTTTATTCTTACATCCTTGGTTTAGACCTTGGCACATTGCACATGGCCTGCGTCAAGTCTAAGATTGGCGCGTAGATTATTGTCATTGCTGCTTAATTGGCCCTGGTTTTGTTTAGCTTTAACCTTAGAAAACTGCCTTGTCTAGCAAAATATTTGAAAGTGCAAATTAAGAACAATTATAAACAATTTATCTATGAACACATTTTTTTGTCCTTTAATTCTAAAGGAAATTCTAAAGGAAATAAAATGGGCAATAATTTGACAAATGGATTTTTTTTCAAAGAACTTGTTTTTATTATAAAAAATATATTATATTAAAAATAGGTATGGCCACACTTTTACTTAGATTTAATAAAATCTTTATTATAAAAATTTCTTATATTGTATTATACTGTCTAATTCATTCTTCAAGGACATTAAATTTAAACTAGCAGCTTTCAAAATATTTCAGTTTAATACTTAACTTAATACTCAAGTGTTGTTTATTTGAATAATTATGCAAATAAATATCGAATTATTTTGTGACAATCTGTAAAACTATCAATATTAAGTATTTTTCATTGAAATATATGGAACTTCATTTAAAATAAATAAGGTATTTATTCCACATTTTCGATACTATCTTTTTCAAAAAAATTTTTCATAGATAGCCAAAAATTACCGCAAATATTGGTCTTCAAGCGACTGGCAAGTAGAACACTTAAAATGAATTCAATCACATAGTCGAAAGAGAAAAAAATATAGTTGAAAGGCAAACGCAGTGGCAGCATGGAAAATATTTTCCATATTTTCGCCCGCAGTTTCCATGCAGACGCGCAAATGGCATTGACATGTGCGCAAAGGTTTCACCCGGATGGCTCCCCCGGGCAAAGGAAGAAGCATTAAAAACCGCTAAATCATCCGCCGCTGTCGCTGCCGCTGCCAATAAGTATGCAATATTCCTTTTGAGCTGTTTGTCTGGCTGTCAGCCATTGCGATGGCGGGTCCAGGTTTGAGTCTCCCTGTTCTATGATCCAACTTCGGATGGCACGGGCGCTTGAGAAACCAAACCAAACAAAAACATAAAAAATCAAACAACACGACGGACGCATATCAATGCAATCTGATGTCTGTGTATATTTTACTTTTTTTATTTTCTCAATTTTTTTTTGCACATATTCCATTTGATTGAATTTCAATTTGTTTGCAGTTTTTTGCGGGTTCGGTCTGGGGTTCGCTGATAGGGTTTTGCAATAGTTGGTTGCCTGGTCGGTTAATAGTTGGGTTTGTTGGCTCATTTCGTTGTCAGCTTTGGCAGCTAGCTGAATAGTTGGCAATGAGTTTTGTCACGGGCTTGTTGTTATTAACAAATTGTTGGTTTGGCGCTGTGATGAATTGGTCTAATGCGATATTGATTTCGCACCAATCAAATTATATTTAATTATTGTGATCGTGCTACAATTCAACTAATTATTGAGTGAATATTATTTACAAATAACAGTTTGATGAGTTAATATCTATGGTAATTTATTTAAAGACATATTTGCCTTTGAGGTATCCTTTAATTCCAAGTTGACTACAGAAACTTGCTAATAAAATGTGTTTAAAAATACATTTGAAAAAAAAAAATAATAATTACTATATACTATGAATATACATAAAAGTACATATCGTTTTGATTAACAAACAAGGATTTTTGAATAAATAAACTTCTAAACATTATATTGTGAAAATGTAACTTGCAAACAAAATTCTTCATAATACATAATCGATTAAAATTTGTTTACGTCGTTTTCTGTATTCAATTTTATAATTATGGATCGAATTATTGATAAAAAATGTACATACATTACAAATGAAATTTTAAGTTAATCGAATTGTGTATAAAATGTAGATCAGAATATTTGTAAGTTAATCGAATACGCTTTGTTCTTAAAATGTGCATTATAGAGAAATTTAACCGAATACGGTTAGTTGGAAATTAATTAGTACCCACTTAGCATAGAAGTAGTTTTTCCTTATCACATTTTCACCACGCTGTTCAAATTCAGTCGCAAAGCAATTTCATTGCATTTCACACTCTGTTCATTTCTGTTATATTGGCTGCCGTATCGCTTCTCTTGTCGGCCCCCTCATCCTTATATGCATAGCCTGCCTCTGCTTAGGACATTCATGAGCTGCATTTTGCATGTGCCGTGTTTTTTTCGTTTTTCCTTGAATCTTTTTGACTGCCATCGCAACTCTCGCTCTCGACTCGACTCGACTCCACTTTGCAGTTGCAGCTACTTTTGATGCCTGATTCATTTGCATGCGCCTCCCTTTCCGGTAATTCCTATATAGCAGCTGTTTACTGACCCCAAAAGCAAAAAAGAAATAGGGAGAGAACAAACAAACAAAAAAAAACAATAAAGTAGAAAAATGGCGACGCCGCCAGCACGAAACACGTCACAGTCAAAGCGCCAAACACCTGGCCCGTTGTCAGTGGGGGGAGCAGGTTAGGGATGGGGGGTTGGGGGGTGTGCTGTAGAAAATGCCAAGTCGTGCATTAAATATGCTACATGTCCAATGCATTTTAAAGCATATATCGATAGAATAGATAGAAAATTGGCGTAGTTTACATTTTGCGCTGCTGCGGTGCAAACGTGTTTTCTATGGTGGCCGTGCTCGCATCCGTATTTGTGGCCGTGTGAAATGTTTCAGAATTATTATTTGCCGCAAGCGATTCAGGACTGTTTTCTCTATCGCCTCATACAAAAGATACAGGTGTGCAATGAGCCACATCTAAATGCCAGGCAGCCCAGGTAGGTCTAAAGTTCGTAACGAATTCGAGCAAAACTTTCGCCCCAACTCGTAATTAGCTTCGTTAACTTGTGTGCCAACCAAACTGAAAGTGAAAAATATTGTGCAGCAACAACTTTGCACCAACCGAACAATCGCCCAATGACATTTAGTCCCGCAGCTCTCTAGTCTGTAGTCCCGTGCATCGGCCTTGGCCTTTGCTTTACGCATGCCACGTTGTCTGCAGCCCGTAAGTATGCAACGTTTTCTGCTGCTTCTTTTAATATTTTCTGCTGTTGTTTTTTTTCTGGTCTTTGTGGCCGTGCGTGTGTGCACTGCACATTTGGCATTAATAGCTTGTTATTTATTACACTCCCAGGCAGTTTGTGTTCTGGCCACAAGGCCGCGTCACCACTACAACCGGAGTGCTAACCGAACTCCATTTTGCCCCGTTTCATTTACATTTCGATAAGTTCGCATTTACTATTTTCGCAACGTTGCCGCATTTCAGCGTCGCCGGCTGCGTTGCCATTTTGCAGTGCAAAACTTTTACCTGGCATATTTATAACCGTTTTTTGCACATACCACAAACAAGCCACTTGGGCAAAAGTTGTTCGTTGCGCTGATTATTTTTAAGCCAAGTGCGCTCTTTTTAGACCAGCTCAAGTGTGTGGGCTGCAGTTCCAAAGGTCAGCCTGCTGAGGCATTGTCTTAACTTCATGTGTTACGTGTTACACTAATTGCAGCTGTTTGCATTCCCTAAATATTTCTAACAATATGCCAACACTTTTCATCGCAAAGGTCATAAAACCTACCGAAAGGGTAAGCAGTTATATAATTTTAAAAATTTGTTGAATGCATTTCACGAACTAATATTAATTTTCGTTTTACGTATAAGAGTTTCTTCTATATATGACATCCAATTGTGTGTTTGAATTATATCGAAAAAATAAAGTTTTTAAAATGCGTTCTATTTTTTATATTTTTTTTTTTTTTTTGTTTTTAATTTGTGTGAAACGGGAAAAAACTTATATTCCAAATTAAAAATCTAATTAATTCTTCCCAATATTCATTTGCCTGTTAAATAAAATAAAGACAGTTTTAACATTTTTTAAACTTTTTATTTTTTATTTAAAGAGTGTCCAATCGTGTTGTTGTCCTTCGGACTTAGCTAACATGAAAATTAGATTAAAAATCGGCTAAATTTTATTTGAAAAATTGGGCATTGCATAAAATAAATACCAAAACAACAGTTAATTACATACTTCTATTACTGATCAGTATCAATAACTGAATCGGTGTAAACATGTTCGTCATTCTGTTTTAAGGTTATTATGAATGTAAGTTTTCTAATATAGGAACGATTGGTAAAAAAAATAAGTTTAGTTTAAAAACATGTTGGACTATCAAAATTTTTAAAGAAAGCTTAGCAATTGAAATACATTTCCAAAGTTAATCAACAAAAACAACTTTATAACAAGATAAACGTGTACTCTCGTTATTCATATTTCATAAAAAATCTTTAAATACAAATAATAAATAAATAAAAAATAAAAGAAAAGGAGTAACACAAACATAAATTATTCAATTTTTTTATTATTATTTTTTTTTTTTTTGTTTGTAGATATCTCATATATTATTGCTTTGATCATTTTGACATTCTATGTGAGAGGGTGTCATAATTATTCCACCACTAATTAAGCAACCAAACCTCGAATACCAGTTTGATTGACTACACCAATACTTAATTTTGCAGACTTCGCACTCGAACTTCCCATTGATTCGCGCACTCAGTTCAAAGCGTAATACACAATCAATAATAGAACAATTGGATTGCCCACCCACTTGACTGAAAGTTGAACAGCCGCTGGCAAGTGGCGACTATTGAACCCGGCTGAAAGGCAACAATATGCCCGAAACTCTCACAAAACACTAGAATAAATAACGGGTAGGATAGGCGAGAAGTTAAGGTGAATGAAGAATATAATTAAGCGGCATGAAAACGACTACAATTGCATGAAAAATGTAAGGAAATCAAAGTAAATGCCGAGGATTCTCTTCGTGTACAAAACGTGGTAAAAATAGCCACAACACACAAAAGGGGACGCCGTCCCCTCTTCGCCTCCCGGCACCACCCCTCTACAACGGGCAGTATAATTATGCAAATTGAATTGCGCGAATCGCTTCAACAAATCCTCTGTCAGTTGGCCAAAACAAAAAGGTCAAAAGCCGTCGCCATATTGGCGAAATTAGCAGGAGCAATTAGTGGGTTTGGCAACGGGAATTAAAAGGTGTTGCGACAAGGTTTTCTCATTTCGGCTAAATATGTCGCACTGATTGTCTGTTGATTTTTGTGTGCTTGTACAACACTGCGTATGCGTGACAATTGTTAGTAATTCATTTCTGAACGCCGACTGCTTACCTGGATTTCAATGCATTTTTGAGTGTATTTAATGTATATTTAATGCAACACGCAACCGCAGCGAAACGAAACAAAACGGAAGTGCCAATGTCCAACGCGGCGTATGTGCAATGTCCGCAGATGCAATCCAGTTGAGCGGCCATTTTGAGTTTCCCGTCTGGCCACTGGCAGTGGCACAGTGCTTGGCGTGTTGGCCTTTCCGTTGCCGCTGCCAAAGTTCTGGCCAAGGCAAACTTCAGTCGTTTGCCGGCTCTTGGCGTTTCGACATCGTCTCGTGCTCCATTTGATTTCCCATCGTCGTCGTCGTCGTTGGCGACCCTTATGTCGCTCTATTAGTCGGTGTCGTTGTCGTTGTCCCTTTTTTGGTTAATACTTAAGTTCCGAAGGTGATAAAGCTATACAAAATAAGAGGAAACAACGTTCACCATGAAAATGTTTGAGATATCCAAGTTCTTTTCGCTGCGAAGGTAAGCCCAAAGCTCACTCGAGAACATTCTAAAAACACAAATTATTTCATTTGAAGTATTTAAAGATAAAATACGATGAATTATCGTAAATCTAAACTGAAACTGAGCTAACATACCTTTTAAAATGACTTGGCTTAGTTTCAGTAAAACGGAATATTTCAACCTAAAAATGTGTATTGCCCGGCTGCAAGAACAAAATATAAGATACCTTAACTCTTAATTAACAAAAAAATATGTATATTTAAATAGATAAAAAATATAAATATAATTGTTAAAAATAATGGTTTAAACGAAACAAAAACTTTGAACTCCGAACCAACTCTCTAGTGTTTAAGTTCATTTAAAATTTTTCTTGCTTTGCAATATTTCTATTTAACATGTACTTATCTTCCCAAGGGATGTAGATAAAAACAAATATAATTGCATTTATATGTGTGAGGAAAATAGTTAACCTTAGCGTCTTATTTGTACAAATTAACTACCACTTAAAAGAAGCGAAAAAAATTACTCCCTGTATTGCTGTTATGTGGATTTATAAAACTGAATATTTGTATATGACGTAAAGGGACATTCCATTTATAATAATAACTTAAAAGAACTAAAAACGTAGAAATAAAAATTTTATTTTGTTTGGTGGCACCTTATTAAAATTTTATAGATGTTATTTAAATAACGCAGAACTTGATTTAAAAAAATAATTTCAGAGGCATAAGGAAAACTTTTTAAAATTATTTATTTATGATAACATTAAAAGCAAAAGTTGAGGGCTTACAATTCTATTAGTTCTTATTAGATACATAATTTGTAGTATTTTTTCATCTTAATTTATTCATCTGAACCCATAGAAAATGGCTAAGAAGGCTATAATGGTTTCTTAAATAAACATTTTGTGACATTTTTCCTAAAACTAATAGAACATATGATTAACACATTTCTTTGCAATTTAAATTGTATTCACATAATTGTAATCCAAGCAAATAATCAATACCAATAAAAAAAACTTTTAATGATAGCCAAATAGCCACTTGAAAGTATGGAAACAAGTATCTTCTATAGAGACAGCTAAATTGCCACTTTATTATATATTTATTTCCCAATTAACCACGCGCAGACAAACTCGTCAAGCAAAAGACTTACTTGCAGTCCCTAGTCCCGTAATATCGTACCTCATTGCGCCATAATTGCACTCCAAAATGCCAGACATTAATAACTCATACTGTTGTGGATAACCCAACAAAAAAACACCCCATCCCATATAGACAAACCGATTGCACTGCTGCACCAGTTTGGACTGTCTTCCCTAGTTTTCCTGCTGGCTAAGTTGTGACTCAAGATATTCTTTGGTAGCACAGTTTAAAAGGCGACGGCTCCACACGCCCACGCCCACAGTTCCCGTTTTGCCAGAAACTACCAGGTAACCTCAAAAGGCAACAGCAAAAACCTACACCTCAAATGCTTTCCGGTCGTCGTCGTGGTCGTCGACGATGCTCGACGGTCGAGGGTCGATGCAAAACGCAAAAAATAAATAAATACAAACACAACAAACCATAAAGGGGCGAAATGGGAATGGGAAGAGAGGTAGCTACGACATGAGAACATGAAACTTCTTGAAAAAACTTGGTAGCACTGCGCATGGTTTGCTTTTGTTGTGGTTTTTGCTTTGTTAACTTTGGTCGCATTGCTATGACATTGGCGCTGGTGCGGACCAAGGCGGGGAGGGGAGTTGGAGCGGGTGGCCATCGAGCCGGGGCAAAAGTCCGGGCAATCAGTCGCTGGTTGTCAGTCAAACAAACGACACTAAAGCCCGTTAGGCAGCACATTAAACACATATATATTGATCGCTAATTCGACAAAAGTTCCCGATTATTTAGCGCATGGTGTGTATGTAGAAAAAAAGGAAAGAATTTTAATGCTAATTTTGTGATTTTCATGAAAAAAATTCGCATATGTACATTGCATCATCCAAAAACATATAAATTGCAATTCATTTTCAATTGCACCATCCAAAACTAGTGGCAAATACGTAAAATCCTAGCCAGATGGATACCCACTAGGTAAGTGCTCAGTTGGACAACTGCTCAGCTCCTATCTCTCTCTCTCTATTTCTATGCTTCTTTTGCTGGTTATGTGTGCGCTGGTTTTTCTTGTTTTCCCATCGTTTCCACTTTTCCAATTCCATTTGCACTTAGACCTTGTACCCGCACATGAATATTTAATTTAATTGCATTTTGTATGTTTACGACCTGCACACATGTTACTGGTTCGAGGATACCTCTTTGTTTGGACAGCCCCCCCACCCAGCAAAGTTCAGTTACCTCGACCTGACATTGAAATGCCAGCAAATGTTGGTTTTCTAGCTTATCAGTCATAATACATCAGTTAAAATCCTCGAGTTTCATGCAACAAACGCCATTTTGACTGAAAAGGACACGCATTAGCATTAAACAGAGAAATCGATTTTAGCGCATTGTTTTCGTTTGGATGGAGAACTTATTAGTGGGGTAATAAGGGATATAAGTGCTATCGATTTTTTCTAAACCTATATTGCATAAATAAAATATTGATTACTGTACGGCTGTGACTAAATAGAACATAATTTGTAGAAATATTTAAATATGACTATTTAATAATAATAATTAAAAAAGTTGTATGATTTGAGCTCATAAAATTTCAAATAGTTCAAATTAGAACAAAAAATGTTTTTTTGTTTTAAAATTTCTAACTCTAAACAAGAGTTAAATAAGGCTGCAAACGATGAGAAGATTTTGAATGAAGCACAATTATAAATAATCAATAAGCTTAACTTGAAAGTTGTAAATTCGAATAGAAAGGCCATATAAGGAAAGGTTCAAAGTACGTAGGAAAAAATAATAATAAATAATATTTTAACAAATTTTTCCATTCGGAGCTTTGCATACAATATATATAAATTACTATAATTTTGCTCATATGGTAACATCTTGATATCCTTACAATTTAATTACTACTAAAATCGAATGCAATGGGGAATTCGGTAATGAATTATATAATCGTTTTTTTACGTCAAAAAATTTTTAAATTTTTTAATTAACACGAAATTTAACTATTTTCGATCTTTTATTTCAACTTTTTAATATTATTGCTTTGATTTTCTTCACAAACTATTCACTGGCATTCAAATAACTCATTTAAAATTTTTTAATCTCATTCGTTTTCGTTGCAAAAAGAAACGCATCAAACATAACTAACACAACTTATCAGATTCGTAAATCAGAAATCAACTTTTGGACATCAGACAACAAAAAATTGCCAAAAATCAAAATCTGTATATAGTAAAGAACAACTTCATCACTTTACATGCCATATGTGTACCCATATATATATTACCGGTTCCATGTACATATGTGGCTGTGATCTCTCATGTGTTCGTGTCAATCAAATAGCATCATAAACATTCTATGTGCTCAATGCAAAGCAATGCGTCGTGCTAATATCAAACGTGGTCAATGTTTGAGTCTAAGGTAAACCAAAGCATTCCGAACTTAAATCCTTTAAATATATATATGTTCGTATGTAATCAATAAATGTTTGTATGAATAAAATTAAATATTTTATTATTAATAAATATTTAAACACTTTCAGACCACAAGGTAGCAGCAAAATGGATCGCTATGAGAAGCTCAGTCGCCTGGGCGAGGGCTCCTACGGTGTGGTCTACAAATGTCGAGATCGGGAAACGGGCGCCCTGGTTGCGGTCAAGAGATTTGTTGAGTCCGAGGACGATCCAGCCATACGTAAAATAGCACTGCGAGAAATAAGGCTGCTGAAGGTAGGCCCAAATTATGACAAACAAATAAACAAACAAATTAAATAAATATTAAAAAATTAAAAATGGATAAATCCCGAACAATCAAGATTTATATGCAGATTTAAGTATATTTTTATATTACCAATTGTAGCATAACTTTGACTTTTATTTGCTTTCCTTCGGAGATTGTTCGAAGAAAAAATGACTTAAAATTAAAATAAAATAAAATTACTTAAAATTAAAATAAAATTAAAAATGGTTTTGTTCTGAAAGTTATATTCCATATATATTCTTAAATTTTAATTATTATTATATAGTCTTACTTTTTTGACCATTAAATTTATTTCTAATCCAAATTAAGCTATTAACAGAATCTTAACTAATTCCCAATTTAATTTTTTTTTAGAATCTCAAGCACCCGAATCTGGTGTCCCTGTTGGAGGTGTTTCGACGCAAGCGTCGCCTGCACCTGGTCTTTGAGTTCTGTGAGCTGACGGTGCTGCACGAGCTGGAGAGGCATCCGCAGGGCTGCCCGGAGCCGCTGACCAAGCAGATCTGCTACCAGACGCTGCTGGGCGTGGCCTATTGCCACAAGCAGGGCTGCCTGCACCGCGACATCAAGCCGGAGAACATACTGCTGACGGCCCAGGGCCAGGTGAAGCTGTGCGACTTTGGTTTTGCGCGCATGCTCAGTCCGGGCGAGAACTATACGGATTATGTGGCCACACGCTGGTACCGTGCTCCCGAGCTGCTCGTCGGAGATACACAGTACGGCACGCCGGTGGATGTGTGGGCGATTGGCTGCCTGTTCGCGGAGCTGGTGCGCGGGGAGGCGCTGTGGCCGGGACGGAGCGATGTCGATCAGCTGTATCTGATAAGGAAGACGCTGGGCGATCTGCTGCCGCGTCACATACAGATCTTTGGCCAGAACGAGTACTTTAAGGGGATAACGCTGCCGGTGCCGCCGACGCTGGAGCCGCTCGAGGACAAGATGCCGGCGAAGGCGCTGCAAAATCCGCTGACGATCGATGTGCTGAAGAAGTGCCTGGACAAGGATCCGGCCAAGCGCTGGACCTGCGACAAACTGATTAAGCACTCCTACTTCGACGACTACACAGCCAAACAGCGCGAGCTGGACCACATCAACAGCCTGGAGGCGGCCACGCTCCGCCAACAGCAGCTGGCCTCCCAGCAGTTCATGCTGGCCACCGCCGCCCAACAGATGCAGACGGGCGCGGCACAGGCGGCGGCCATTGCCGCGGCGCGTGATAAATCAAAGGTGAGCGACATCATTTACAACAATTAATTGCAATTGGTTTGAATCAATTTTTCATCGTTCTGTCAGCAGACTTCAAACACCTCCTTGCCGCTGCTGCCCAGCAACCAGCACCATCATCATCCGCACCAGGACTACGTGAAGCTGCAGCCGCTGAACAAGAACGCAGCCCTGCTGCATCGCACCGAGCATCATCTGCCCACCATTTGAGTGCATTGGCAGCGATATTTCTGCACTGAATTCTACCTTGTTTTTACTTTGCCCCTAACAAAATACTCGGATAACATATTTTCCGACGTTATGTGAGAGAGTTGTACGAGTTTCTTTATTTCAATAATTAAATGTAAAGTGTGAAAAAATTATGGGAATTGTTTTTTTTATTATTGCATTGTAACTTATATAAAAAGGGGAATATTGAATAAGCAAACGGAATTATCTCCAAAAATGGATACACAGGTAAGATTTATTATATTTTTAAGTGAGACAATCCCGATAAGGTACTAAATATAAAACAGTATCTTTACAAAAATTTAACATTTTTAAATAAAAACTAAATAAAACTAAAACTGCAGAATATTTCGATTATTAATTAAATTAAAGTATTTAGTATAGAGTGTATATAGTCTTGATCAAAACGACTAGCTGAGTCGTGTAAGATATGGTCATCAGATATTATGGATTTTATTTTAAATTTGGGTGGCAATAAATATGTTTCTTAAGGCATGAAGAAAAAAAATAAACAAAAATTAAATACAAAAGTTTAAATAAAAACAAATTTTTATTTTGCAGAATTTTTGATTATTTTTCTGTTTTGCAAATGTAAACACAAAACGTGATCAGAAGCTCTTACATTTGACAAGTGCATTTGAATACTTATAATTGATCAAACTTGTTATAGTTCCTTTAATAAAGATGATGATGACATTACACTTTTATTCAATTACAAGCTAACCTGTATTCTATATATATAAAGTTGCTCACTTGTTAAATCCAGTCGAGCCTTTCACACACACGCGCATTGACTTAGCAGCTGACAAGTCTAAACAGATTTGACTGCAAAGGAATACCCACCCACAGCCAGCTTGACTTCCACTCACCTACAACACATCCACCATCCACCATCCACCATTCACCATCCACCATCCACTTGTTGCCCCAGCGCCCATTTGAACGGCACACTTCGCCACGTACCAACGCCGTCGTTGACTGGAGCTGTTTTGGCAAGACTCAACTTGTTTTTTGGCAAGCTAATCCGCCGCTAAGCACACGGCTGATAATCAACGACACGTACAGTTTTACGTGTGTCCTATCTGTCTCCTGGATACGGTAAAAAAAAAAAAGAAACCGCTAAGTGGCGATTTCTTTTGATTGCAGTCATTCTGCTCTATCATTATAGAAATACCATAACTATTGTAACAACTACAGAAAATAATTGTAAGTTATTTCATATTATTGTTAAAATTAATTTAATACCTATTCACAAACGGAAAAAATAATATTCTGTTTGTGCAATGTACATCCGATTGTACCGATTGCCATGATTTTTTATTAACATTTTGAAAACAATTATTTTGTTTTTATATTTTAGGACAAAAAAAGCGTGTACTCCCCTATTACTCATTTTGCAAGCCATAAATAGTGTAAAATACGACATTTAATATTTAATAATATAATATTAAAAACTCCTATAAATTTGTGAGAACTGAACCGATTTCCAAGTTTAATGATTTCACATTAACATTGATTGTACATTTAAAATTAACGCATTTTTGAACATTTATTTTTGTTTTTTTTTAAAAAATTTCGAAAAAAAATTTTTGATTTATTTAAAAAATTGCTACCGCAAACTGCAAAAATCGTTATTACACGACTATGGCACAGTCGGTTACACCCGTTTTTTTAATAATATTGGTGGCTAGCTTTGCTGGCGGGCAATTAATTCATTAAAAGTTGTAACTCTCAATTCCTAATTGCAAAACTAATTTATTATTGTTAATTAGCTTGAAATGTTCTGCACGACGAGAACTCTGAATATGTAAAAATATATAAATATGTTTTTATTTGAAAAGTTAATTTCAATTGCATTCATTTATTTCAACTGGTCCTTTATTCATTGGATGTCTAAATTATGGCATTTAATTTGGGCAATCAAATGCAACTGAATATATAAAATATGCAACTTATTTATGCAAATTTATTTATTATCCATAATAGAGTTGCCAACTTTCTCGAAGGGCCACACAAAACAATTATGTGCTGGCCCAGTTTGGAGTCTTAAATGGCTCAACAGTTGACTGGTTGACGCGGCTAGTTTACCGGCTGATAGACTTTTGTTTTTTTGGATGGGGGCGGGGCGGGGTCCAAAAAGTTTTTAATTAAATTAGTGCGCAAGTTGGCAGCACTGCAACAGAGTAACTGCAACTGTCAACAAAGCGCTGAGATCTCTGGTGGCCGCCTATGTGACCAGACTATTGCGTGTGTGTGTGTTTGTGGGATTTGAATGCACTGAGCGGCAGGCAGACATGGAAATTGACTGTATCGTCTAACTTTCTCTCTCTCTCTCTCTCTGTCTGTCTCTCTTTGTCTCGGGCTTCTGCTCGAATGCACCCGTCGCCAAGTGTCTGACACAATTGCTAGACACTTTGATTTTTCGTTTGGCATCACAATAGTCCAGAAACTTTCCGTTTCTTCCCATTTTATCTGGTCGCTGTGCATTTAACTGTGAATGCAGGAGGCAAAAAGCATTTGTAAGTCGCTCGCCACCCCAGCCCACCCCACCCCAGCCATATCCTGGGCAGGATATGCAAAGTGTGCAGCGTGTTGTCGACTCGACGCTTGACAATCCCAGACAGTTGCATAATCTGTACTGCCGTTTATGCAAAGTGGCCAACAAAAAAAAATAAGAAAAAAAATAGGAAAAGAAAAAGAGAGAAGCAAAAAATAAGTCCACGGCTGGGGATAATGTTAAGAGGTGTCTGAATCGTTAAGCTCCAGCAAGTGCAGCGTAAAGAAAAATCGAAGTTTTATTGAATAAGTTGATAAAGCGTGCTGCTGCTTCTTCTTCTTCTCCTTCTTCTTCTTCGCTCGCTTTCAACCAAACCACAATTTTATTATGGCTGCTTCATAAGACTCTTATTGCGAATTGCATTTAAACATGCCAATAAATGAACAACAATAATAAACTTGTTCGCAATTTGGAAGTTTATTTTTATTCCCTATACCCATTAAAAGTTGGTCAAAGGGGATGTATAGTTGTAGGCATATTCGGGTGCAATATTTAATTTATGCAGATATCATGAAGACAAAAAAAGAAACCAAAGAAGGGTATTTCCAATTCGTTCACTCCAGATTGAAGCACTCTTAATTTTTTATTTTCAATAAAATATTTATTCTGCATTATTAAGGATATATTTGGAAATTTGTATGTATTTCGAAAATGTACGAAAATACAAAAAATTGATTAAATATTAAAATATAATACTTGAATTGTAGACAATAATAAGCAAAAGTGTACACCTCATTAATTCTTACTCTTTTGCACCAAAATTCGCTAAATTGTACTCAATTTTGGAATACATACGTTATTTATATATCACGTATGAATTCATATTATTTATTTATTTAAAAGATTAAAATACTTTATTTCAAATGCTTCAGAATTTAGTAAAATAAGATTGTAAACTAGTATTTTTTATTTATACCAAAATAATATATAAATAATATGTACATATGCAAATATTTATTTATTTTCATTTCGAAAAACATAAATAATTTAAATAACTGTATGCACATAAATATCAAATACAAAATCTTTTAAAATAAATAAATTTGTTAAATAAGGCACAATTTAATTATTTTTTTGGGAGTATAGGATATAGTTACAAACTATTAAACTCGTTCTTTAGTTCCCCAAATACCCAAAAGTGAAACTATTTTGTATAATATAATTGAAATAATAAATTCTTTATTTATTTGATTATTTCTTATGATAATAAAATATTGTTATATTTTTAATATTCATAATATTAAATATAATTTGAGAGTTATTTAAAATGTTATTTGACTATAATTAAAATATTTATAAAAATTTATAGAAGAACTCATAATCTTATAAAATACATAAAATCTTACAAACTTTAAGCATTACATCATTTTTATATTTACGAAACAATTAATTTGTGTAACAATAATAATGTTTGTTGCGTACGTATTTAATAGCAGGTTTAGATATTTCCTGTATTCTTTGGAGTTAGATTATAAAACAATGAAGGTAGTGAATTACGGGAACAAAGCTTAATTGCTTTACGCTTTCCCAGAAAAAGCTTCAATCTCAAAATGAAGTTTGCGACGTTTAAGAAGCTGCATCACCCTCCCTCCCCCCATCTCTCTCTAGCCCCATTGCACTTCCGCGTAGCGTCGGTTGAGCGCGTTTTTACGCTGCGCCTCGCCGCCCACTCCCCGGAGCAGCTCGTCGCGCTGCCAGTTGCGATAGACAGCGGAGTCCTGCAGCATATTGTCCTTGTCAAGGGCCTGCTGCTGCCACCACTTCAGGTTGACGGCTGGCGCCTGCACCGGAATGACTGAAATTACCTGGGGCTCGCGACGCGGCCAGAGGCCCAGCTTGGCCAGGCGCTTCTGCTCATCAATGTCCGTGTCCTCGGGCGTGCCCAGCATGCGCAGCTGTTGCACGCCTCCATCGCCGCCCAGCGAACGTGAATGAAGGACCCTGGGCTGAAAGGGATCTTCGCCATAGAGCTGGCGATATTTGCTGCTCCTCACCAGGTTTATGATTTGGAACATGGCCACGCAAGCTAAACAGTTATAGCCAGCAAATACTGTGCACAGTTCTAATTATCATCAAAATTAACCGAATATATTTTGTTTACTTACGACAATAGAAACTGCCGACCAAGGTGAGCACAATTAAAAGGCCCAAATTGATTTGCTTCTTTAGCATAATCATCAGCACAATGTGGCTAATTGTAATGGCCAGAAAGTAAATTAACTCATAGAAGGCCAACGGCAGCAACAGCCACTTGTGTAGCTTCAAATAAACAAAAAGAAAATATTTATGTCTAAAAATATGTCTAAAATTCTTAAATAATATATTTAATTTTTTATTTGCAGTAAAGATTTTAGTAGCTAAAAATATGCTATTAATATTTTAGTATAATTTCTAAGCAAATAAAAACAAACATGCCTATAAAATGCTAATATATTAGTTTAAATTATCATTTTATAAAATTCAGCCGTGTATAACCGACTGCGCAATACTCGTTCAGAGTATAATAAAAGCCTAAACAATCTTGCCTTTTTAAAAAATTTTCGATATTTTTTATGCTACCTTTAGGAAAGATCTTAAAGAAAGCTGCCTGCCAAACTTAGCTCTAAAATTGTGGGAGTTGCGGATTTTAATGGCTTACTCGTCGCCAACTTTTAAAGCTAAATAATCAAATTTTGCAGATAACCTTTTCCAAAGACCGCGCAAAAATGTTTTGGCTACGCTTACTAGGGGCGTGGCCAATTTATAAAAGAACTATATATAATTGAATTACCAATGATGACCATTTCTAAAGTTCGAGCAGAAACGTTTTAGCCAATCCCCCTTCCAGCCCCGCAAAGTAAAAAAAAATGGTTATTTTCCAAAAATAACAATAATAATCAAAACCATTTTCATCTGTGATCGTTTTTTATTGCTTTTACTCACCCTCAAGGCGCCCACAATGCCCAATAAGGCGACTGCTATGTGAGCATAGCAAAGGACCTGCAGGAAGATCAGCACGTCGTCGGGCGCTGCAAGAATTAATTGGTTTTGTTTCCTACAGAATGCACATTTACAGTTACTTACAGTGTTCTATCCAGTTGATGCACCAGCGCACAAAACTGCTGCTCTTGTACTGTGAATCATTCTCCAGCAGATCGATAAGTTCATCGAATATTGGCACACCCTGAACAAAGAAAAGTGTGCTCAGTGTCAGCGACAGGATCTGAAGAGTTGAAGAGTGAAGTCAATGATGATCAAAGGATATGCAGGATGATACTTGCAATGCTCAAGGCAGCGACAATCAGGACTCCCAGGCGCACCGAGCAATAGCACAAATAGCTTTCCATAAACAACATATTCAATGCTCAATTATTTTAATCGCTGTCCATAATTCAAACGGCAACTAACTGGTCCTGCCCAGGACCTCACGACTACTGCAGACATATTGGAATCAGACAAATGGCCACGCTTACCGCACAGACAATGGAACGACCAACGGGGGGAGGGATGCGGGGGTCGCAAATGACAAAAACTTGTTTCACGCAGAGATTCGTATCTGCATATGGCACTAAACAGTGTTCATAAGCTCCTAATGCAATCTGAATGGGCAACATTTTTCATTTGCCCGCTGAACGTCATGAGGTTCAGAGCCATGTCGAGGTCCGCGCGAGGACGACTCCTCAGTGAGTGGCCAGTATGGTGTGCATGGAGTCCTATCTGTTCTGCGCGTCGGTTCGACTCGGCGTTATCCTCATCAGCGCCTGTGCTTTGGTTTGTTAAATAAAAAATCACAATTACAATTAATGTATTGAAGTTGTCTTAATCCAAGAATTAGTTTGTAAATAGCATTGTCGAAATCTTGCCACAACACAAACCGAATACCAAAAGTCCTGAAAAATTAAATTAACTCCAGTAATTAATCAAAAAACCTGTATTATTAAAATGAAAATTGTCTCTAGGTTTAGTTAACGTCTCGAACCTATGTTTCGATGTTCGAAAACTTGGTTTTTCACAGAAACCTGATTTTAGTTCAATACTTGCTTTGTCACATTCCTTCAAGTTATAAAAAAATACAGTTAAAGAAAAAAACATATATTATTTTTGAAAGCTTACATTTTTTTGCAATTTTTGAATAATTGTGTGAATATATTTTGTAGTTTATGTTTTCTCATAAAAGAAAACATTTGAAAAAATTTTACAGTGCGGGTTCGTATTAAGCTACATTTTTGGGGACAGTGGGTTGGAGCAGGATTCGGTAAAGATTTTAGAATTTGGGCAGCGAATCGATGCGATTCAAAACCAATTTTGTAGCTTTCTAAAATTAACATAGATATAAATTGATGATCGAATATTATGAAATGCTGGTACTGAGTATATTGCCCAAAATTTAAAAATTTAATTTTTTTATAAATATAGCTTAAGAAAGTTTAAAAACTTTTGTTTTTTATAAATTATTCATATTCATATGAGAAACTATATGTCTTGCTGTTTTTTATATAAACAAGTTACATTTTTCATAAAATTTAATATTCAAATAAATATTTGAAAAATATTATTTCAGATAAGGGCCATAATAATCATTTATGTGATCTTAACCCAAGGCATTGATTTTTCATTTGCGCTGATTTCCATTTATGACATCAATTCGAGCTACAGGCCCAGCTATTATATGGTTAAAGATACCATCCGCTGGTTAGAGCAGTGCAAGTATCCAGATCTCTCTCTAAGTAGGTATATCTCATATAAGTAAACCGATTTCCTTCCAACAGATCCTGAAATCGCAACTCTGCTGGTGCAGCTATATTGCATTTGTCATGTTTTTTCCTGTGTTTTGGCTGCATTTGGAGCTTATAAAGTGCGTATTTGTTTTAACTTAAATAATTTTGATTTCATTAATTTTTTACTTTTTATTTTCAGCTTAAAAAATTTTGTGTTTTACCTCTGGCTTTATTCGAATTCATGTTCATGTGGCAGACTATTTTGCTTTCCGTTCTGTTCCTGCGCATCCTTCGACATTCCGTAAGCCTCGAAAAACTAATATTGTTAACCGTGGCTGCAACTGCCTACTCACGTAAGAAATTCGAACATTCCGAAAATTCAAATAAAACATTAAACACCTCTTTTTAGTGCTTACCATTTATGATTTTCTGGCCATAGTTTCTTTTGAACAAATCGTCAGGTTGGTGCGTAGCAAAAAGTATCAGCAGCTTTATGGTTCCGACCCATTTAATCCCATACCAAGGAAACCTAGCTTTGACAGCCGTAAACATCAGTTTCAGCAACAACCAAATATTATTAATGTTATGCCAAAAATGGATAAATATTTGCCCAAATGGTGGCAATTGGAAAGTGTGGCAGGATTTACGTCTGAAGGAAATATTCATTTGGAAGATGGACAAAAGTATTTCCACACTCAGGAGCTTTTGGCAGGAGCTTTATTGCATAATGCCATTAATTTAGGCTACAATCAGAGAAAAATGTTGGTATTAAAGCAATTTTAATATATTAATACAGATACATATAATGTAAGATTGATTGATTAATGTAAGTAAGATTGCTCTAGTCGGGACCTCCCGACTAGGAGAACCCCAAATTAAACACATACACACAAACTCGCGATACTTAATGAGTATGAATCGAAAAAACTCAACCGATTTTGATGAGGTTGGTCTTTTTGTTCATGGTTCGGTGTCTAGACGAATTCTACATTTCAGCTTAAACATAAAGTTTTTGGTCTAAATTCATGTAAAAAATTTTCGAATATATACCACAGTGTTCCCAAATAAGGATAGGAGTCAACTTTCCCCAGTCGTAACTTTGCCAAAACTCAACCGATTCTGATGAGGATGGTCTTTTTGTTCATGGTTCGTTCTTAAGTTATGCCTTGAAAATGCCTTGAAAAAAGCGACGAATATCGTTGGACATGGCTTAATCGACCCGGCTAGTCTAGGCTTCCTTCTACCTTTTACATACGTTTGCACAAAACCATTATACCCTTTTTTTTACCCATTTTCAATGGGTTTAGGGTATAATAATGTAATAAATCTTCTTAAAAAATAAAAAAATTTTAAATAAATTTCTTAGGCTTTATACCACAATAGCAAAAACTGAAAAATGAATATTTCTCTGAGTGTGCTATATATCCATTATCTAATAATACTGAATGCAGCTCACAGTACGACTTAGACTTTAGCGCCATCTAGCGTTAGTTGGCTTAGCACGCAATCATAAAGCTCGAAAGCTCTTAAAAGAATGCACAATTTTAGCAAGAAACATTCTCGACATTTGAACAGTGCTGCCACTCTACCCAAAATGGTGAGATACTTATTCAAAAGTTCAACGGAAAATCAAAGTGGATGCAATTATGAGTATCATATGTTTTAAATTAAGTACGAATCATTGTTGATTTTACATTAGGAATACAAAGTTTTTAATTAAATAATACAAATTTATTTTTAGACTTATTTATTTTCAAAAAGTTGTATAATTATTAAAATGAAATAATAACTAACAACTAATTAAAACAATTGAAGTAGCCCCTCAATGTTACAAGACTAATTGGAGGTAGTTTTGTTAAAATATAAATATTTACAAATTTATGCAAATAAAACTGCACTAAATAAATAGAATACACTCATATATCACTTGATTGCATGGCAATCATCTGGTTATTTCTCTTTCCCTATCTAAATCAAGTTATGCAGTTTTTATTCTTGCCGAAGAGCACTCGATACTCCGGCTCAATTTTTGATTTGATGAACCGAGTCATCTCCTTGGCATATCTGGCGCGCACCGGATTCCGTGTCGACTTCTTAATGCCGGGACTATGCACCAAAAAAGCGGGATGCAGGACATGGTACTCATAGCCCAGCAGGCACATAGCATAGCCCTAGAAGAATAAAAATTAGAAAAAAAAAAATTTTTATTAAAATGCTTTATACAATTTTTTTTTTAATTTTTAAATGCTTTATACTCAGATTGGGAATTAAGTTTTACTGTAATGTTTTTTCATAACTTAACCCAATACATAAAAAGACTTTTGTTAAGCTAATTAAAAAAATTAATTTAAATTTTGTTCTAATTTTGCAAAATTTAATTGTGTTTGTTTAATGCAAAAGTATAAATAATACTAATTAATAAATTCTATTGACTAAACTCTGTCTACAAACATTAATAGTATAAAAGTTATTCCTGGCTCGAACCTATATACTATAAAAAGGCATTACGTTTTAATAACATTGATTGAATTAATGAGTTTTAGTTATATTTTAAACTAACCGATTTTAAGTTGAACGTTCGATTTAATACTAAATCGAATATTCAAATAAAAAATTATATTTTATTTTCTTTTTTAATTACAACAAGAAAATAAATGTAAGCAAATATTTGGTGTTTACTAAAGTTCATTAATAATTATTAATCAGATTCATAGTTATAATAACATTCTTAATTTGAAAAATTTATAGTTAATTTATAGCTAATTATGATCGATTTCTTATTTAACTGTATCACCCACCTGTATGCGCTTGTTGGACTGTCCCTCCCAGGTGACCCGCTCATCGAACACTGGTTCCGTATTATCGCTGACGTAGAAGGGCTCCCAGTGCCTGAAGGCCTCCTGGCGTAGTGCGCTGCTAAACAGATGCAGCTCATCCGCATCGCTGGCCGTTCGATTTATCCACTCCTCGTAGCCGGGCACCATGTGGCAATCCAAACAGACCTGAGCATGGAAGAGCTGAGCTCGTCCCTTCTGCAGCAGGGCCAACAGTTCGGCTTTATTGTTGGGCACCTCCTCCGCCTCGTGGATCTCGAAGACGGGCAAGGGATAAACCCTTGCTGGCTGATCGGAACTCAAGGCCAGTACGCTGTTGTTGCGCTGCACCATATCCAAGAACTGATCCACGAAGCCCAGGCTCGGATACAGCTCGATGTCGCAGGCGAAAATAAAGTGCGTGTTGACCGCCTCTCTGGCGATATTGCGACCCACATTGATCGGATAGGTCAGATTGGCCTGCACCTTATACATGGCCGTACGGTTCCGATAATAGGGCGCCGTCAACTGTTTTCCATGCGCGTCCACGCATCGAAAGGGCCATTTCAAAGCCTCCTCCTCGTCGTAGGGCACATAACCTGGCATATGCTCATTCGAAAAGTAGACGTGAAAACTCACGAAATCGCCGATCAATTGGCTGCCCGGCAAACAGTTTCTCACATATTGTATCGCATCCAGCGTCGCATTCAGATCAAAACCGGGCGTGTGGATGGCAAAACTGATTGGGGCAAGCCATCTAAAAAAAAATTACATCGATTTTAAGCCAGTTAACAAAAGGAAGTAAAGTTGTAGGAGGGTGTAACCGACAGCTTAAAATACTTGGAAATTGTCTTATCTAAAATATTTGTCTTTCAGAAATATTGAAATTAAATTTGATATTAGAAAGTAATCAATTAAATTTATGTGAATATCGATTGGCCACGCCCCATATGGGAATAGGTTAAAAATCTTAAGACTTTATCTGATGCGAATAGAATAGAATAGAAACATATTTATGTGTATCTGCATTTATATTATATGTATTTTAGCTTTGTTAAATAATAATGAATAATACTGTGCTAATCATAAATATATTCAAAAATGTGATTCGAATATCTTACATCTTATCTTAACCTCTTATATATTTTATTCAGTTAAATCAACTTTTTTGAGCGACCGTTTGTATGGAAACTATATAGTTAGATAGAAAAAAAAATTAATTAATTAATCAACAATAACATAGAGACTTAAATACACACTGCAATTATGAATTCGGATACAAATTTGGAGATAATAGAATAACTATTATTAAACTAAAACAGCTTTATCTTTTTTCAATAATTTATAATTATGGCAAGATCATCATAACTGTACATACATTCCACTTCAATTTACCGTATTCACAAAAGGTTTAAGAGGCACAATTATAATCTAAGACGCGTTTTTATTGGGGTTATAAATAGTATAGGGAGAGTTATAAGCACGCCAAAATTCAATAAATAATTTATTGTGCGCAATTTTTTGTAAATGTCGCTAAAATTTTTCTACAAGCTCTTCATAAAAGACCTTACGCAGCTCTTTAGATTTATCTTGATTTATTAGTCTGTAAATGCTATATCACGCCATTTTTTGGATATTTATGGGTGCGGTAGACTACCCTTAATCATTTTCAAATGGTTTTTTTTTTTTAATTTTAGATTTTAGGGTCGCCACGTGAAAGTCATATTGTTACACACATTTTATAATCATATATATGTATTGATATTTATTAATTTTTTTATCTTAATAATTATTAAATTTTTAATTTTACATTTTAAAATTATATATATTTATTATTATTAATTTTTTTTCTCATAACTGTTACTTATTCTTGATTGCACATTTTATAATCATATATGTATAACTTTATGCTTTATTACACTTTATTTTTAATCATAATTATTATTTATTTATTTATTTATTTATGAATTTATTTTATTTTTTTATATTTAATATAACTGTTATTATTACTGTTATTATTAAATTTCTGACTGTTACTTACCGCTCAGCGACTGTTTCCAGATTATCGAAGAACGTGTAATCGCCATTTGTAGTGTATGTAATTGATTCGGCGCAGCCCATGCGACGACTCTTGCGACCAATGATCAGATTCTGGACCACCCAATATCTCCCATGTTGCACTTTTTGTAATCTGAGTGGACGATTGCGGCACTTCACCAGTTGCTGCAGCTGTTGGGTGCGCAGCGAGTACGATCTGGGCGCCTCGGTGGACGGGTCTATAAGTGAGTTGACTTTCAAAATATCCAACAGATTCAGAGTCTCCGATAGAGTCTGCTTGTTATGCAGCTGGGATTGAACTACTTCCAGGCGTAGCCCTTGCTGCGCATTTCGAATGAAAAGCAGAATAATCAATGCGATCAGCAGCAGCAACAGCAGACTGCGTCTGTTGACCTGGGACCCAGACATGGATATAGAGAACCAATCCAAACAAGTTGGGTTTCGAGCGCGATTTTGGACAGAGACAGACGCGAGTGCAGCCACAAATTTATTTAATGTAATTGCAATGTGGGTTTATTTATGTAAGCACTTCCAAAAAAAAAAACTGTCACACATCCAAAGATTAGCTGTGAGGTTTTTAAAGCGGTTTCCCATTACCAGCTCGTTGGAAAACTATCCCAATTACGTGTCAAGTGTGCGCACCACTTTGAACCGATAATCGGGCAAAACTTTTATATGGGTTATAGTTGAGGACCACGGCCCGAACATTTATGTTCTTTGATAACAATTTATGGCAACACCAAAGAGTTTCAATATTGTCGTAGAAAAACTATCCACTTTGTTATGAAAAATATATTTTTAATAAAATAAATATTTTTAGGTAGCTTTATCACTTAAGAGTACATAAATAAACCACGTATTTTTTTTATATAAATCGCAAATCATTTTACGTCGATCTTTCCATTATCGAGCACTTTTGGAATAACAAAGAAAGAGCACCGATAATAACCGTAAGCGACAAACGAAAAAACCCAACTAAAGATTTCTGATCGAGCCTATTAAACATAGGTTATTAGGAATGCGTAGGGGCTGCGATAAGCACCTAACGATTAAAGCATTCGCATAGGTCTAAACAAACACAAATGAATTCTACATTTATTTCTTGAAAAACTAAAGGCATAAATGCTGATTAAATATATCTCACTCGATCTCTTATTTACAAAGGGGTCTCTTATTCACAAAGCGGGTGCTATGGTCAGTTACAGAAACAAGTGTTTAACCTGTATTATCAACTGAATGAATTGTGCTATCAACTATCTTTGATAAGCTTCCAGTTGTATTTGCCCACTTGTTCACAC
This sequence comes from Drosophila micromelanica, assembly GCA_004143825.1. Taxonomy (NCBI): domain Eukaryota; kingdom Metazoa; phylum Arthropoda; class Insecta; order Diptera; family Drosophilidae; genus Drosophila; species Drosophila micromelanica. The sequence continues at coordinate 47,240 of SCDY01001252.1, forward strand.
TATTGACTATCTTTAAACTTAAGGGCGCAATTAATAAAAATTATCTGTTCATATCTAATGGACACAAAAATCGACAATAAATTTGTAAATGTGTATTATATAATCAAATATTTTATAATATTTTAAAATCTTTTTATTCAATTAAACACTACTTTTAATTATATTGCGTTCAATTACTTGTTTTTAATCTACAACCTTTTCATAGTGATAATTAGGTGATAATTAAGTAGTTGAAAAATTCTTTATGTGCAACATAAATCAAAATATCTAAAAACTAAATTTTTAAAAATTCAATCCATTTATAATTTATTTTAACTTAAGAAAGGTTATTTTTTTTAATATTCGTCCCCAAATTCTATTCCATATTTCGACCGATAATAAATGTTATACTGTTATAAAGTATAACAAGTAAGAACGTTGCAGTCGGGCGTTACCGACTGCGTTATACTCGTTCACATTCTTAATTATTATTATTAATTTAAAAAATTTCGATATTTGAGAA
>SCDY01001253.1:0-50872 GCA_004143825.1 Drosophila micromelanica
ATGTAGAATTAATCTAGACACCGAACCATGAACAAAAAGACCATCCTCATCAAAATCGGTTGAGATTCGGCAAAGTTACGACTGGGGAAAGTTGAGACCTATCCATATATGGGAACACTTGGGTATATTTTTGAACATTTTTTACATGATTAAATTCTGGGATCAGGGTATCTCCTAGTCGGGATGTCCCGACTAGAGCAATCTTACTTGTTTAGCTTGCAGATGTGTTGTTGCATCTATGCGAAAAAAAAAATGTGTGAGTTGTCAGTCAGAACACACAGACACTTATGAAGTGGAAATGTGGTCAGTGCCCCTCTCGCGAAAGCTTTTTTCTAAACAACTTGCTAGAGTAGCAGGTCTGTATCCCAACAAGGGTTAATAAATAAATTTTTGAATGCAGAATCCAATGCCCATAACTTACAAAGGCCCAGACGCTCCTTGAAATATTTTCTGCAATTTTTAGCCCTGATAACATGCATACTTTCATTACGCGGAACCCTTTAAAAAACCTCTTTTGTGCATTATATTTAAAAAAAAAAAAGGTGTAAGTATTAATATTTCATATAATATTTTTAAAATCCCTAATAAGGTTTATCGTGTTTGTGTTAGTGAGGGAATTAGTATCGTGAAGTGACAGATTCTAAAGAATAGTAAACTCTCAACAAGTCCTTATAAGGTATTTCAGCAGTTTCTTAAACTTTACTACTTGTCTTTCGAATATTTCCGCTACTAGAGACAAATATTTGGCCACAACGAGCAACAATTTTCGCTACATTTTGTCAAGCGACCATCAAGCGAGCCTCATATCATATGCTGTCGTCATCATCATCATCATCATCATCATCGGCGGCAGCGCGGACGGCAGCAGCAGCACTTAGCAACATCGTTGCAAGCGGCTTAAGTAGTCAGCGTCGTTGCCAGTGATTACTGGGACTACTGCTAGTCATGGCCTAAACATTGCCATTCCATATTCATAATTGCTAATGGAATATGCGGTGCCAACTACAACGATTCCAACTAAGACAGCGCTCACTATGATGATAATGACGTTGTCGCTGTGGCCGCCCCGGTGATTATGAGCAGCCCACTACAAAGTGTACGTGGTCTAGCTATATGTGCCTACACATACATATGCTTACGTTTGTATGTGTATTTGGTATTTCGACTGGGAGGCAAAAGCTCAACAGCTGGCAACTCTGGCTGGCGACAGGCGGTGCTTCTGTTCCTGGGAGAAATTAATTTGCAACTTGTGAGACATTTGGTGTTGGCGTCTATTTACATTGTATACATTACGTATACGGCCAGCTGGCTTTCTGTCTGGTAGTGCATCGGGGTTACGTTTTAGCGTGCGCAGCTGTTGGCTTCCATTACTGGTGTGGACAGGGTGGCGTTAGTGCTAGTGGCTTACAAAAAAAAAAAAAAATAAAAGTTTAAGAAATGTGTGTGCTAATTTCGAGTCGCTCATCACCTGCAGCAATTTTCACTTTTTTGCCGCTGCCGCTGCCGCTGGCAAAAGTTTTTCGTAGCTGTTGTCTGGCAGCTTTTTGTTAATTGGTTCAGTCACCTGTCTCTTGATCTGCCAGTCAAGCGCACACGACCCATGGCCAGCCAAGCCGACCGAACGGAAGGAATGGACGCACCGAAACGGGAAGGAAGGAAGCTAGCGCCCAATGCTCTCTGCCCGTTACCCAATGAACGTTTTAGATTACAATAGCGAACGGCCCGGGCGGCCATTGGGCGACACATTAGCCCAGTGGGTAGCTAGCTGACTGTACGGTGCTACAGTGTGGTGCAGTGTGTTGGTGTTGCGGCCGCCCGGCGAGCTGAATCGACCGCAAAGTTAGCGCTCGCCGTCGTTAACTTAATTGGCCATCACCACCCACTTTGCGGGTTTTTATGACTATGGTGGCGACGACGACGACGGCGATGTAGACGGCAAAGCTACAGCTCGGCCTTAGAAAAACAACAGCAATAACGGTGACTTTGTTAGGCGGCGTCAGTTTTGGCGTCAACGTCGACGTCGGCGTCGCCTGTCACATTTTTGACATTTTTATTCTACATTTTTGTTGCTATTTAGTTGTTGGTGTTGTTGTTGTTGCTGCTTTCTTGACTTCGGCTACGACAGTGTTTTCTATGACTTTTTGTGTGGCTGTCACCTGGGCCATAATATTTGCTGTTGCCTACTTTTAAGCGCCAAATTTCGAACTTCCTTGTCTGGCCACAACAGCGAGCGACGACGTTTGCGCTCGGTTTGCTGCGGCTTTCTATTTAATTTTATTTTTTATTTATTTTTTTTTTTTTTTTGGTTCTTGTTTTTTGTCTCTGTCTGTCCCTCTGTGATTAATAGGTGTGTTAATGGATGTCATTTTGATGTTTCCGCCAGGCGCATGTCCGCCCCACCTTCGGCCCCCTGACGGCCTGACCCGCACCGACACTCGTTGGGCAGCCGCGGCAGTCTTTATGTTTAATTTGAGCATTTCTCGCTAATTTTAAGGCTCGTCATTAAATGTAGATAATTTTTTATATTTCACGTTGGCCGTCGCCTGTCCATTTTCTATGTGTTCTAGGTTTACGTCTCTGTCCGCCAACCCTCCCCATTTCGGCCTTTGGCCCAGGGAGCGTCGTAAAACGTAAATGTAACGAGCCGGCTACATGACGAGGGAGTGATTGTGAGAATGAAGGGCTGGTGGTGGTGTGCAGGGTTGGTTTGTGTGTGTCCAAATACCACAGTTGTTAAAGCCTTTTATTTGTTGTTGTAGACAAATCGTAAAGGTACTTTTAATTAGTCTTAAAATGCATTTTTAAAGCTCGCGCCTGAAAGCTTGCAGCCTAATTTCGTGTAAAAAGCTTTAAAAACTCCCGTGCGTGTTTACGTGACAGTGACAACATGTGTATGTGTGTATGTGTGCGCACACAAAAAATGCATCATGTTTTTTTTTTTTTGGTCGCCTCCAACAACAGGCACACCCCGTTGATTTTATTGCCACAGCCTCGGCGGCATGTAACAGCAGGCGCACAGTAATCGATATGTAAACAAGACGGTTCAGTGCATGCTGCTGTTGCTGCTGTTGCTGTTGCTGTTGTCGTTGCTGTTGTTGCAGTTGGTGTTGCTGTTAGTTGGCGAGTGGATAAATTTAGAAACAAACAAGCCAAATGAATTCCAACAATAGCAGAGACAACGACAGCGACAGCAACAAGCTGCAAGTCGTGTGGCATGCAACATGCTTTTATATATAAATCAATTACTTGACAGGCAGATGCAATCGATGGGCGTAGAATAGGCGTATCGTAGTTGCGTAACTGCGTTAAAGCTTTTTAAATTGTGTACAAAAAAAAAATAAAACATAAAAAACCTGTTAATTAGCGCTGCTTCCTTATAAACTTAATATATCTGACATGCTGCTAAATATGATCAATGCCAATCATTTAGCTGTCGTGGCGCTTAAATTTGGCACAAAATCGAATTATGCGGCATGCAAATTAATTGAGATTTGCTGGCAAAAATTGAAATTGACGCGTGCAAATTGCGGCAACTGACAAAAATGTTTGCAGCAGGCAGCGATTTGTGGCCATAGATACGGACAGTCGCATCAGCAGGAGCAGGAACCAGGAACAGGAGCATGAAGAGCATCCTGGCAGCAGCACAAATTTGTCACAACAATTTTGGGCCCATGAATTGATATAAACGGACCGACAGATAGAGAGAGAGAGAGAGAGAGAGAGCGGGCCCCTAAAAAATAATGCGCTAAATAAATTGCGAAAAATTACATAAAATATTTAAGCGCATTCAAGTGTGGCGCCATAAAAAATGGCGTGGCATTAAAAATTTTGGAGTGAAAGCAAAGCGAGCGGCAAATGGCAGGCGTCAAGGTGGTTGAAACGCCATTTTCCTGAATAAAAAAGCGGCTGGAGTGAGACTGACGCTTCTGAAGCTTCCTAGGTCTTGGGATACTTTGGTGTTTGGGTTGACGGCGTGTCAGACAGGCGAATAGACAGGAGGAGCAGCTGAGATGAGCGTGGGTGGGGCTGCACAAAGAATAGACAGCGCAAAGGCAGCGCAAGGCAAGGATAATAGCAGCAACAGCAAATTATGTGTATAAAACGAAATAGCAGCTGAATATTAGACATTTGAGAATTGGCATCGCAAATTTTTCATTGAGCAGCCCAGCAGCCGCCCTCAAGCAACAGTCAAAAAAGAACACTAACAACAACAACAACAATGCCACCTGCCATGCAAATGTAAGACATGTGTCCTGGAAAATAACACAAACCCTACAACGCCTTGTAAGTGTACGCGGCCACGTTTTTAACTTGAGCAGACAAATAAAGCGAAATGTTTGTTGTGTTTGGTGTGTGTCCTGTTTGTGCTTCGACTCTAGCTCAGACGTTTTTAATGCATTTTTTATTTGGCTGCCGCAAAAAACGACAAGCAAATAGATGCACATAAAAATAAATAAGGGACCCACACACACACACACACACTCATGCACACAGATCATGTGAAAAGGTCGCCCATATTAACACTCCGTCTTTCGAGCCACCTCCCAACACCCACACCGCAGAGAAAACGCGAGCGCAACATATTTACTTTTTTCCGTTGCTATTGGCGTTCTGTGTCCAGCCGCCATAAATTCTGCTGTCTATCTGCTGAATTTTGTATGAACCCGATGGCCCCGGCCAGCAGAGCAATGCTTGACCCCGGTACGACCTAGGACTGTACTGGATGTGGAATGGCATCGGCATCGACCACATACGTTTCTCTACGTGCTTCGTCTTTGCTTTAAAAACGTATAATTTATTTTAAAAGAGTCCCTCAACACACAAGTCAAATGGCCAAGACCAGAAAGGTAACCCGAGAACTCTGCCCACAAAATCAATATGAAGGACAAGATTTATGCAGCCGGTAATCGCTGCTCAGCTTCGGTCCACAATCTCTGTCCCCGTACCTCCGACTTTTGCTTATGTATCTATATCTCAGATCCTAGCTCATTAGAAATGCCAAACAGCATATGCCTGCCATTTGCATACACCCATAACAAGCACGCACAACTCTTTATGTATGATGTCACATTACAGCAGACTGAATATCTTAATAGAGCCGAGGCCGCCGTCGACTGGCGGAAAAAATTGGCAAACTTTTCGGCCGTGCGTAAGGACTGCCACGCCAAATATCAATGAAAATGTCATACACAAGTAAATTGCCAAAGCCTAAGATAAAATAAAAAGGAAAAAAAAAACAAAAATAAAAAAAATAAATAATAAAAAACTGTTGCCTGCTATTGAGCGCAGAACATTTTTCCTACTGCATTCACAGCGTTAAGAAGTCAGACAGACAGACACTGGGAACACATGTTTTGAATAATTTATGCGGGCGAGCGCACGAAATGTGCCCGGCAGGAGTTGAGCCTGTTATCCTGCCGCCATCGTCGCCGTCGCAATCTCCTTTTCACTTGGCACTAGGCCAGGCAAACTTTTTTTTTTGCACACTTACACACTCGTGCCAAAGCAAAAAGGTGATAAATGCATAAGCAGCAAACTTTTTTCGCCTTTCCACTTTGCTTCTCGATTTCGCTGTCGGTTCTCGAACAGAATGTGAGTGGGTGGTTAAGCAGTTAGACAGGGCGGCGAGAGAAGGAGGTAGAGAGTCATACTAATAGCGAAATTGCTACAAATCGTTTTGGCCAAACTTGCGCAAGTTTATTATGCCTCACGCACACACACACCAACATGCATACAGATAGAGGCAAGGGCACACACACACGCACACACATGTAGCTAGAGGCGTTTGTCAGTCTACCCTTACTTTTGCACCTTTTCCACATTCTAATTTAGCTGCGCTTCAAATATTCATGCAAACAAATTGAAATAAAAAAGAGTTTTCCAACTCCCGAAAGCAATAAAAGCTAAAACGTAAATATTTAGTAGCATCGCATCAAAGCGACAGACAAACGATGTGTTATAGCCCACTAAAAGGACACCAAAATACTGCACCAGAGTAAGGACAATACACTAGAAAAAACTGGATATTAGTCAGAAGCAGAGTTTGTAGTGAACGATTTATAACTTCTTGGCACATAAAAAAAAAAAAATATTAATAAATATAGTAATGTACAACTATACCTGATAAAAGTATATATAAAAAAATTTACAATATTCTTGAATAAGGCTTGCAAAATTTTATGTGATGTCCTTGAATATTTCCGCACTTTTAATTGATATGGTGTTTAATCTCATACTTTACACATACTCATGAATTTCCAGGGGCATTTCTCACGACTGCTTATCAACCCTACAAATTCCTTCAGTCTAACTTTTAGCTTGGTTAAATATGTACTTAAAATGAAATGTAAATAAACTGTCTCTCGTCTACATATTGCTCTTTCCCCGTTTTAGTTATAAGCTCGCCAAGTGGTTTACTATAGTAAGTGCATGAAACTTACCGCACTCAGGCTATTTGGCTGGCATCTCAGGTAATTTTGTTGTAGTCGTTGCTGTGGCTGTGGAGTTTGGCAGCCGCCGCAGCTGCTACACTTTGGCGGCATTCTCATATAATTTATTGCCTAACGGTCTGCCAGGCTGCTGCGGCAGGTGGGTTCCTCTTGAGAAGGGTTCTTGCTTAAAGAGCGACTCCCACTCCGTCATTATATCTTTGTGCCTAGTGTTATGTGGCTGTGGCCCTGCCATTTCCCATTTACTGTGGCCTGGTTTCTAGGCCGCAGCTACAAGTTGCGTTTATCAACTGACACAACTCGCAAACAAATGAGGGAATCGTGCTGTCCCGCAGCAGCTGTTCCTACTGGCGGGGCAACTGTCTATCGATATAAAGCTTTCTAATTAGAATTTATAAGCTACTTCCCCAGCGTCGACTTAAAGTTTGCACCCACAGCTTAAAGCGTTATATGTGTAACTTCTGCCGCTGCTGCTGCTGCTGCTACAACGGGCAGTAATAATTGTTTTTTCAAAGGCTGCCGCGGCTGCTGCAGCTCTTTATGACTGCAGTCTGGGGTCCGGGCGTGCAGATGTGCGCCGTCAGTTTTCCGCTTTTATTATTTTTACCTACATACGCAATTTTTTGCACCATACGCCTGCATTTTCAAGGATTCCACCGTCATCATTATTATCATCGTCATCATCATGAACAGCACAACAAGAGCAACAACAACAACAAAAGTGCTGCACACAGTCGACATCAATGGACCGATCCATAGCACACCATTGCCGCAGAAGCGGAAATGTCGAGTCGTATCTGTGTCGCTCTGGGCTCAACATACAGAACAACAGGAGTGCAGCATAAAGTGGGTGCAAAGGGGTGCACGGCGGAGACAGACCGAACAAACGACCACAATTGCAACGGGTTGGTCGAGGAGCGGCGGATGGGGGGAATTGGAGAGTGCACTCCGGACGAAAAGCCTTTAATCGACAGCAACATATTCGATTTTAATATTCATATGCCGCCATAAATTCACAACAACAAAGGCGCACGATGGCCCGTGCAATATATGAGGGCGTTGATATGGCCATACACACATTCACACGCACACACACACACACACACACACACACACACAGACGGACATGTATATATATATATGCAGAGCAGTACGTGTTCCTCATATTATATGATATATTGGGGTCTTTTGGACAGCTGTTGCTGCTGGCACTTCATGAAATGTGCTTTTCAGCGGCAGCGCTTGCTTTGCTGAAGCACTTTAAGCCTGAGCTGCAATTTTTCGCATTATAAGCAACATAGCAAATTAAATAGTTAGTTAATATTATGTTAACCTACCGCATTACTAACTCAAAGGTCTCCTTTTATCGTTTAACTTCTAAGAGATTACAAATATTTTTACTGCAATCTATTAAACTTGGAAAGTGTGCACATGTCTAATTAATCAAGGAATTTGCTTGATTAAAGTGTGGTCTTTGTGCAGATGTGAATCCTATAACATATACGCAAATCCGATGAGGCCTTTGAATGAGCCTTCCAGCTTCGATTTGGTTAATCATACAGCAGTTGCTGGTCCATTAGAATGTGGCTGTGCAGAGATACTTTAAAGTATCTTCGGATAGAAAATGAAATGTGATTCACATGCACAAGAAATTAAACAAGCGCCCCTCGCCCCCGTTGCCCAATTGGATCAGGCATGTCAGAATGTGACGCTCATTATGGCAACAACAACAATGGGAAAAGCAAAAGGACGCACACACATGCGGCTGTTGCTGCTGCTGATGATGCCGACACCCATTGCTTCCGACTATGTCGTGCACTTCAAAAACTTAACCGTTAGGCATATGCGTGATTATCTCTCTCAGCCAGTGTCCGACTACGGCAGCAGCCGCTGCAGTATCCACCCCCTTAGTAGAAGATGAAGGAGCGGCTGGAGGAGCAGCAGCCCTTCAACAATTGCGCGCTGACCCAGTTACCCGGCAACAAAGGCGGAAGCAAAGGAAACATGCTGAAAGAGCCGAGACAGAAGCTGGCGGGGGGAGATGGGGAGTGAGAATAAAAGGCACATGTCATCATAGAAATCAGTGAGAAGCGCTGGGCAGCAGCAGAAAGAGAAGGAGCAGCTGAAATGGCCGCTGGCAACAGAGGCAACGGCTTATGGAAAATAGAAAGCAAAAAGGCGCTGCGAAAATTCATTAAAACGGACCCGAGTGCTACCCAGAGAAAATGGGCAAGGGGCAAGGGGTCCAACGGGTGACAACAATGGACAATGGTCCAGTTGAGTTCCCGGGGCTTATCAGCCGGGCCATATGTGCACACGCGTCACAGAAGGACACAGTTTATAATCAAATATTTAGCATACTTTTTAGCAGGGCATACGAGCGTTATTACAATAACATTTCCGGTCAGCTTGGCAGTCAGGCAGCAGCAACAACAACAATAACAACAACAACAACGACGACAGTTGCCACCGTGCATAAAGTGGGGGCACTGGCCCCACAAAAGCCCCATCAAGCGTGTAATGCAATGAGCCGCAGAAAGAGAAAAAGAGAGAGAAATATAGAGAGAGAGAAAGCTCGGGCAAATCCCCAATGAATGCCAGTTGGCCGGCACTTGGGAGCGTTAATGTGCCATAACGAATGCATTAGAGACGTTCAGAATTTCCACAGTTGTAAGCGTTGCCAAGGGAGGCCATTTTAATTACTAAACTCGCTCGTTCGCCTGCATGTGTGTGCATTGATATAGAAAGTGCGCTTGCTAAAAAGGGTTGTACTTAAAAAAAAAAACAAAAACAAAAAAACACGATAGCCTCTTACCAAAAACAAAACTAAAATGTATGCTACAAATTCCGAGTTTGGCCTTAAACCATATGGCACGCATTGAAGAAAACATATGTTGCTGCCTCCGTGGCCATATAACAATACAATACGTACGAATGACGGGCGGGAATAGCAACAGCTTCTCTGATATCATTACTCAACCAACAAGCCACAAAAACACGTACACACACTTCTATATAGAAGTATATATATACGCACAGACACAGGCACGCGAGTTTCCGTTTTGTTGGGGCTGTGTGTGTGTGTGTGTGTGAGTGTCCGTATCATATTCGTTTTTTGTCTGCGCTGTGCGCGCTTTTATTCCCTTTCCTGCGCCCTTTCTCTCGCGATATTATCAAGTGAAGTGCTTTTGCGGTTTTTGCCGTTGCTTTGTCTATCACACACACACACACACGTGCACTTCTGCCCGTGTTGCCAACTGCTGATATATTTCTCTCTCTCATTGTGTGTGTGTGCGTGCGTTTTGGCTTTGTTATTATTACTATTACCACATGTTGTTTTTGTATTTAAGCTAATTCTTTTATGTACATAAAACGTGCAGCCACATAAAAATAAAAACCTAACAGCAAACAACAAACGACAAATAACAAAGGCAAAGCAACATCAGCAGCAGCGGCAGCAGCAGCAGCAAAGCGCCGCCTGATGATAAGCCAAGTGGCGAATTCAAGCGTAGTCAGCATTGATATCAGCCAGCCGAGTTTCCCTCTCTTCCGTTCCTTCTCACCCTTACGCCGTAATCGCATAAAGGTGCCTACTTCACACAAAATTACCCTTTTCAATTTACCCACCGTGTGGTTCAGGAGATGACTGTGGCAAGCGTTGCTCCCCCATTTTCTGAGCTGCTCGTTTATTGACTTTTTGTCATTGGTGCTAATGCATATAGCAGTAGCCAGAAGCAGCAACAGCAGCAGCAGCAGCAGCCACTCTTACACAGACAGCATCAGCAGCAACAGCAGCTTTATTTTTATAGCTCGCATTACGTTTAATGTTTAGCTTAACTTAGTTACTCTCAATGCTGACTCCGACTCTACTTCTGGCTCTGATTCCGACATCGACGCTGCCTTTGGCATTGTTGCCGCACTTGTGAGTGCCGTAATTAAGTGTCACATGTAATTACAATACACTTATGCATGTGGTGCATGCAACATGGCTTTGTAATTAGAGTTTAGCGCCAATATTAGCTTTTTATATTCACAACTAAACAAAAACTAAGCAAAAGCAATCACCACTCACCTTCAGTAGCCGCTACTCTGGTTAATTTCTATGAATATTCTGTTAGCTTTTTGCAATTATTTGCCACTCGCAAATCCCAACTAATAACGGGCGAAAACAAAGAACAGCAACAACAACAACTAAATAAATATCCTCCTGCTTGTTTGCCAAACGTTGCAGTCAGGAAATTAGCACAGAGAGCTTTCCTTAAATATAACTTGATTCTATTTGCACAACTCTGCAGTGCGAATCATGATTAGCTGCACGCGGGTTGTTCACTTCGTTATGGATAAGGTGCTGTGAAAACTTCATCTAAATGTATATCTAGAAAATCTGTCTTGTTGTTATTTAATAATCAACTATCCTTTTGTAAGACATGGAGATTACAAATGGCTGGAATTGATTCCAAGTTTGTCCGATATTATTTTTTATATTTTTATTAATATTTAATAATACTTACAAATTGTGTTTTTGTAGTATATGTTATATATTAGGAATAAATTATAAATTAAAAACCTGTAGCTTATTTTGATTGTAGATGTCGTAAAAGTATATAACAATATGTAGCTCTAGTTTGTAATTACATCTTTGACTGCCCTCGTCTAATGCTGTCCCACAAAATTTACTGTAATTTAGCGCGCACCCACCTGCTTATGTTGACTTAGTTAGCTAAAGTGGAGCCAACCCAAGCGAAGCTTTATTTAACCCAAACAGAAATGCAAAAATCGCTTAAGCACCACTTAAATTTCTCTGAGTGTAGTAATAAAAGTAACGAATACCACAAAAGACTATAATAACAACAACGAAACAATGATAGAGCTTACTTGGTCTGAATCACTGTAATTTACTTAACTTGCGTAAATATTTAATATTTATATTGTTCTCTTCTCTTTTATTTTTCTCTTTTTATGTACCGTAATCGTATATACTTCATCTACTACATACACAACTACAATCTTGCCTACTTGCCTACCATATTCAATTCAACTCAACTGAAAAAACTGAAACCATCTTCAACTTCTCTGCTGTGCTGTGCCTCTACATCATCAACTACAACTACAACCACAAATTATTAACATAACAACAACTACAACAAAAAAAAACAAAAAAAAAAAAAAAAAAATCCCAACCACTGCCCGCACCAAACGAAATCTTTGTCGCCAATGCGAATGCATCTGTATCTTTTTTGCGTGTTACCGTAAATCTGTGCCCGTACGAACAATATGCAGCGCGGAAGCGACGAACTTTTGAGTCAAGCAGCAGTCATGGCGCCCGCTTCCGACAATAATAATCAGGATCTGGCCACAAAGAAGGCCAAGCTGGATTCGAGCACCGTGCTGGCTGGCGGAATTGGTAAGTTTTATATATTTCTCTGCATCTCTTCCCTATCTCTCTCGCTCTCTCTCTCTCTCTTCTTCTCTTGCAACCTATCTTTGGCCCTAGCTTAACCATACCTTTACCTATGCCCGCGCATTGCTCTATCTCTGTCTATGTTGGGCCAATATAAACCCATTTTATGGCACGCCTGGGCCGCTCAACTTAAGTGCACTTTGCAGCCGTTGTTTAGGCCGGGCTGGGCTGCCAATTAGCTACCCCCGTAGTGCGTGCTACAGGCACCGCCACTGCCAATGGCCAAAGCCGGCTTAAGCAGTACCAGGCATTTGGCTGCATGTGGCCGGCACTCGAGTATGGGGCACGCATACGCGGCTGGTGTTATAGGCAATTAACCAACTAATTAGCATGGAAGCAAACATTTCGACGAGACCTTTGTTGTTGGTCGCGCAATGTGAAAAAGTATAGTATAGCCGCCGTGTTTGCGCTATGAGCAGCCCAGCCACGCAATTCCAGCACATTAATTAGTCCTACACCCACCCACACACACACACACACACACACATACAGAAACATATATACCGATTCAAACACAGCGTGCGCGTGTTAACTGGCGCATAGGAATAAAGCTAATCAAAAACCGCTCGCGCCAGAAACCAAAAACCAGAACCTGAACCACATTAGGCAAATATTTGTCAAGCACCCGTCAACGTTAATGTTGAAACCGAAAGTCGAAACCGAAAAATCAGTCAGCCACAAAATGATTTTAAATATCAACAAATCCATGCGAAAACATTTCTCGTGCACGCAAACAGAACGCAAAATGCCACTGTAATCATATAGATCAAACCGTCATTTACAAATGGCCAACACAATAAAAGATTTTGCTCTTTCTACTTTTCGTTAGAACAGAAAGAAATGTACTGAAAGTTAATTCGCTTTTCCTTATTCCAATTAGCAGCATGCTGCATCACAATTTGAATCAATGGCAGCATATAGTTCAATAGAAATAAATGTGAATTAAGTTGTAAGCATTTTATCAGGTCTCTCGCCGACCAGTCAAAGAGATAGTCAAAGGACCCCCACAGCACCACATAAACACTCACCTACACAAGGGACAAACACGTACGTAGTGAAGTGGCATTCGAGAACGCAACGAAAATAAACGCAAAAGCAAAAGCATAATATTTATTTATTACTCTACAAAGGACTTTTCTATTAATTAAAAAGCAACAAGCGCTATCCCCTCACCCCATACACACACACACACACACAGAATGATACACACACATTCTGTTGGCCAGTTTGTAACTGGCAAAGAGTTGCGTCCATTGTTCGAATGGTTGGTTGGTCCAGGCGCAGACGACCCAGCGGCATTTGAGTGCCAACTCATGCATACAAACGCAGGCAGGCTGGCCGGCTGGCTGGCTGGCTGGATTGCTAGTAGGTGTGGTTTGGCAGCTATGGCAGGCAGACATCGTGGATGTGTATTCGACTGCTTGGGAACCCACCGCCACTTGACACCTGCCACCAGCCAACTGCCACCTGCCACACGCCACACGCCACCTGCGGCCTTTTTAATTTTCCACGCAAAGTTCATGCGCAAACACAAAGCAAGGCAAAATGTTTAAAGTCATGAGCAGCTTAAAGTTAAACAGACAAAGAGGAATGAAGCCAGCAAAGAGAGTGAGAAGTGCCACCGAAAATCCAATGAATTCATTTGTATTTGTTTTGTGGGTGGTTTGTATTTGTGTGAGTGTGTGTTTGTGTGGTCGCTTACATGGAAACCACTTAAAGCTGACGCACAAAAGCAAAAATACGTTGCTGATGCCGAAAATAATAACAAAAGAAATTGCTAAATAAATGTGTAAGGACACTTTTATTGCATTGCAGCACTGAGCCAACAACAACAATAACAACAACTGCCAGACAAGTAAATAGGCAGCATCCAACAAAAGCAACAAAAACCATTGTGTGGGCAGCCTTAGATAAACACACGCACACACACACACACACACACACACACACACACACACACACAGCAACTGCCAAAAATAATTTTTTTTTCCTCTTTTCGTGGTTTTGGCACGCCTCAACGATAGGTACTGTATTCATTCAACGTCCATTGGCCGCTGCCCGTTGTCAATTGTATTTGTATGCTATACGAAACCAATACACTGAGCAGCGCTTCCGTTACACGAGCTTAGCCATCGAACATGCAACAAATTTTGCACGTAAATGTAATAAAAACACTTTTGGCCCAATGCCCCAGCACACCCAACCACTTCAAGTGAATGGTGTGTATATATGTGTGTGTGTGTGTGTGTAAAGCACACTTCAAGTAAGTGGCCACGCTCCATTCGGCTCATCTTACAATATGTATATATATACTGTATATACTATATGTATATATATATACTTTTTTTATGCCTCAACTTTCGTTTGGTCATGTAATAAATACTCGCATTTGCTTAGTGGCGTTTGATTTATTTTATTTTGATTATTATGCATATTTTATGCAAGCCAAATTAGACCTCGGGGAGTAAAGTTCGAGAGGCCGCGCCGGCTAATTCTACCTATGCCAAAAACGCAACCAAACCAAAAGTCCAAAGTCCAAGCCACAAAAAAACGAAGTCGAGTCGAGTCGAGTCGAACTTAGCCGTGTCGCGTGTTTTGGCTGGGACAGCAGCATGTGTAGCCTTTGTATGTTTGTTGCTCTTGTTTCTGCGTGTTTGTTGTTTATTGTTACGACACTCGCACACACACACGCACACACACACTCACATATGCCATGCACACATATATTTGTACACACATGCAACCAAGCCATGTTTGTCTAGCCCCGTCAATATTTGTTTGCTTATTGACCGATTTGGGGGCGACTATTGGTCAACAGGACAAAAGGAACAAGGTGTTAAAACGCAATGGTCAAAAAAAGTACACGCAATATAAAAACCAATCGCTTATAGACATGCATAGGCGGGGAAACTATTTCAAATGCAGCTAATTTGAGAAGATTAATGATATTACCACAATAAATAAGACCAACTGTAAATATGAAACTATACGCTAAAAAAAAAAAAAGAAAACGGAATAAAACAATTACCATGCATTACATTATGGTAATCAAAGGCTTTTAACAAAGAGCATGTCAGTTAAATTATTTATATTTAAGAAAATATTTTAAATTATTAAAGCATTTAAAGATGTTTATTTTAAATAAGAATCTGATAAATTAGTCTGAACACAAGCGTTGGAAAATTTAAGTTGTTTGCGCAAAACTTTAATGATTTCATAAGCTCAAACCAATCAGTCAGTCAGTCAAGCACACGCATCCGAGCCAAGTAAAGTACTTGAACGTTTTTATGGCCAAAGCCAATAAGCGACAGCTTGGACTGTTTTGCGGTGCGATCTGCACCCTGCGCGTCCTGCATCCGCATCGGCTGCCTGTGTCTCTGGCGGCGCGTGCCACCTTGTGTCTCGTATATCGGAGAGCACTCGCACGTCTGTTGCGTGTAAATATTTTCACAGTCAATAAAATAATATTGTCATATTTATTTGTATGCGGCGCCGTCATCGTCTGTGTAAATATTGAGAGAGCACTGCAAACCAGAATAAAAATCAGAATTTGCACTTGGTCAGCGGCAACAACAACAACAACTCACACACAGTCTCTGTCAATTGATTCTGTTACGTGGTCCAGTGTGATCATTTATGACAGGCACTGTACGTGCGGCTAGTTGAACGTTTATTTATTGTCATTATTTATATGGTTTGACTTTTGACTCTTTGCGGCTGCCACATGTCACATGTTTATTTAAACATTTGTTACTTAATTAAGTACACGACCCGTTGCCTGCTTATCCCTACAATTCATAGCATACTTATGAGCGCAGCAGCTGCAAGTGCAATTATAATTATTATGTACAAATGAAGTGGAAAAATGTACACAACGCAAGCTACCCTTGTAATTTATGCAATTGATATACTTCATAGAAGTGTACGTCGTGTAGATGACGGTGCTGCAATCCAAGGACTTTAGCCAGATTGCGCCTCTTGACTGCACACAGGAAATAAAAACTGTGTCTGCTTTTTACCAGACTGTATCATCCTCCATGAACCCAGGCTGAAAGCATTACAAAAAATAAAAACTATTCTCGTAATTGAAATGCAATTAAAATATGTAAACGTCGTCGGCAGCCTTTGCGTGCGTTGACTTCTCGCATACAGAATCTCTCTCTCTCTCTCTATCTAACTATCTCTATCTCTCTCTGTTCTCCTTCCTCTCAGTTTCATCCCGCCCCGCTTTAGACTTGTGTCTATGTGCCAACAAATTTTTAATGAATTACATTACTTGCGGGTGTTAGGCTTCAGCCTTGGCTGTAGCATCGGCAGATGAAAAAAAATCGTTATTTTCAATTATGGCTGGCCTGAAAACAGAAATGTACTTGGCTAAATAAAACAAGAGGGAACGAGAACTCAAACATGGCTGCTGGCGTTGAGTTTGTGCTGATGGTTAAAACTTGTGCTATGATTGATTATGCGCAGACAGATGTTTAAATTAAAGGCAAGACGCTGGCAAAGTAAATATAATTAAGTCATTACGCATGCACGCACAACACACAGCACGCAGCAAGCCAGTGACCAACAATTTAAAATTTATGATGTGTGAGCTTGTAAAAACCTAATTTACTGTCACATAATCGTAGGCAGTGCTGCGTGTATGCGTGTATATATTTAAATACACATTCAAAGCGCCACACACAGAGCAGGTAGAGAGACGTTGGCGTCACGCTTACATTAAATCATTAAATGCTGCCACGTAAGCACAATTTTAATTGTTATTAACAATCAGCACTTTTCAACCACACCCCTTATCTGCGTAAAGGCAGTGTGGGGCCAGCTACTTGTAGACTGAATGGTGGGTTGTGTGTTTTTGGGGGTGTTGACCATTTATCGTGTATTTTTCGTGGCTTTGTTTCAACTGTCGGCGCTCGACGCGCTTTTCCATTCATTTTCATTTACATTTTTCGTTTGGGGTTTTTGTTTGCTTTATGAATTTAAATTGTCATTAATTAACTTTGTGCATGTTGCGTTCGTACGGGCAAAAAACAATGTATTCTGCACTCAAATTATTAAACATATGACGCATATGGTTCAATAGCAAAAACAGCAACTATAAAAAGCATATGGACATGGAAAGTATTACAGCTGACCATCCATTATTTTCATACCTGTACCGGGGCCAACTCAATTACAGTTTGTAAACTTTTCAATTAGCCGTTAATAGTTTAAATACATATTTTTTATGCAATTCATCGATGGACGAGCTCGGCCCGACCTCGGCATGACGCTGCATATGTGTATGGGTTTAATTGAAAGGTGCCGTGTGCTGATGCCGCCCCATTAGTATAGCATGCGTGCCATTAATACAGTTGAGCTTTAGTCGCGCCTTCCATTGGAGCTCATTTTAACACGGTGCAACAGTGCGTATGATTGTTATTTATATATCCGTGTGCCATCACGCAACAGGCATCATTATTGAATGCAAATTTTATGACACGCACACTGCTTTTTTTTCGCTGCGCTTGGCACTAAGTGTGTTGTCAAGTGTGTTGTTGTTGTCAACACGCTCTTCACAGTTCTTAAAAGGTTTTTGTCTCAGACAATTTGTTCAGCCAGCTGTAAAATACGCATCCAGATTTTGTACACAGCTAATGTTTCCCAATTTCAGCTTATATATGAAAAGGAGAAATACCCTTTAAAATAGAGCAAAGAATGCAGCAAAGTGCCAAACTTTAACAAAAATCAGCCGCAGGACATGAGGCAACAGTCGCATTCAGTCTGACTGCACAAACCAGGATTTTTTTTGTTTTTTTTTTTTGCCGTTATTCGGTTGTTCAGTTTTGGCTGCAGCTGGCAGCTTCAGGGCCTTGTTGGCTGTGTTTCCGGCCGTCGTCAACCCGTCGCCATCTTCCTTTTCAATTATGCCCCCTGCCGCATCTATAGCGCTTGCTGCAGGTCAGGTGGTTAGGATTGGGGGGGGGGGGGGGGGGGGGGGGGGGGGGGGGGGGGGGGGGGCGGCGGAATATCAAGCGCTGGCCTCAAGGTGTGAATTCTAGTTAAATTCAATATCGGAATCAAGCAGCGTTTGTTGCGATTTGTAACAAATTCTCGACTCGTCGCGGATCAATGCGACAACAACAATAACAATAACAGCATCAGCGTCCAACCCAACAAACCCAAATTGAGTTGTTGATGGCGCACATCGAAAAAGCAAAAAAAAAATTTCGTTTCGCGCGCTTTTAGTAGATTTCATATTTTTAGTTTTTGATTTTTGCCTTTTTCTCAGTTTTTCCGTTTTTGAACTTCGTTTTATTTTGCTGCTCGTTGACAACGTCATCATGCATGATAGATAGTTTTACATATTTTCATTGCCGTCTTTTTTTTCCGGCAACTGCCCAGCAGCACTTGATTTGTTATTTGCCTTGTACACCATGTTTCCGATGCTCTGTACACTTTTATTTAGTTTAATTTATACCCTTACTCATCCGAAAATAAAATGGTATATGCATGGTACGCTAAACGAAACATCACAGATTTTATTACACCATTTTTTAAAAATTATTCAAATCTAGGCAGAATTTATCAAAAGTTGGTAACGGTATATTCGAGTTGTGCTATTTTTTTGATGCTGGCCTTTTCGGTGTTATTTATAGGCATCATTGCACGGCCTGGCCAAATGCTATTGATTTTTAATAAATTTGCGAGCTGCCTGCCAATAGGTTGAGAGAGGCCAATATGCCGTGCACTTTGCCTTGCCGATGCTTCGCATAATTTCGTTTCAACTTCATTTCCGTTCCGAACTAATCAAAAAGTGTAATTTCCGATTAGTTGTATTCAGCATCGAGTGCTGCGCCACACTGACCAAACTGCAGTTGAGAGTCCGAGCCCAACCCTCTCATAGTTGGCATGACTGTTACCTTAAGTTAGCCTGAATGGCCGGCCTGTTGGCCTAAAGTTGGGTGGGTTGGGGCTCTGGTGCCTATTTTTCATTTATTTCTTCTTTTTTTGCGCATTGTTATAAATTGGCACATTGACCCAAGCAGGTTGGCGGCAAGTTAAAGTTGCTGCTAGTTGAACAGCAACAGGAACTGGGGAGGCAGCGGTAATGCCTCCCCATATTGGGACTGGGTCGGGTAATGACCCTTTTATGTTGTAAGTTATTAGTAAGGGCCAAGGGAAAGCTGTTAACAGTTATATGGCAAGCACTGCTGATAAATGCTGCAAAGTGATAATATGTGGGGTCGATTTGTGGCATTGGCTTGAAAAAGGAGGCATGATTTAGGAATTTTATTATATGAAAGTATACTTCTAGAGCAATATCCCACGTACAGGTAGGATTCTGGAAGAGTGTTGTCAAGTAGATAAAAGGATATGGCGAAATTATACAATATTAGAAACTAATGAACATCACTTTCGTATTATCCTAAGATAATTTTTATAGGCTGCTTTATTTAAAAATTATACACCAAAGTTAAATCTGTACGATTTTAAATTTGAATGCAGTAAACCTCAAATGCTGACACATATGGCTGGTAAAAGTTCAAATTCCTGTGACAATTGCCAGTTTGGCCATTGGCATTGTCGTGGGCTATCTCTTGCAATATTCTGTTTGCTTGTTTAGCAAGTGCGGTAAATACTGCAAACACACACACACACACACGCACACTTTCGGAAACCATGAAAAAACAACACACAAAATAACAAAAAAACAAACTGCACGGGAACGTTTGCACAAACTCATTTGCATATGAGGAGACGACCACACCACACACCTACAAAACGTGAAAAAAAAATGAAAACAAAACCAGCACATTAACAGGTGTTGACTAAGCACTAGCCAACCAGACAGGCTGCAGCCGTCACCCATCCCCCCGTGATCTTAGTTGTTGCTGGCTGGAAAAGTAACAACAGTATATTTTTTGTTGTTGGAAAGCATGTGGCATGCCAGAAAATTTGTTTGCGTTTGTTTATACAAATTTAAGGCACTTTGGACAGATGTGCAACGGGGTCGCAGCGAAATCCCTAAAATGCTTTCTGCCGGCCAACAGCAGTGGTGACAACAACAACAATAACAGCCTAAAATCCCATTTGTGCGCCCCTGTTGCAATGAAATTCAACAGCGGAGCCACTTTATTTATGCAAAAATAACAAACAAACACCAAGCTGGCAAGCGAACAAAGACAACCTCTATCTATGTGCATTTGTGTGACAGTATGTGTGTATGTGTGTGTGTAATGGGCTTGAACCTGGCCGGAGCGGACAGGACATTGTCGCCATGTGGATTATTCACAGTCGTTGCAAAAGAGTGCAATGAATGAATTTATGCGCCGGGCTATCCCCTTGCCCGTTAAGTTTGCAGGCTGTGCCGCTTAACTGTGCAAAATGTATACAAATGCGGCAACGTTTGTCGTGCTATCGGTATCTTTTATTTTGTTCGTTCGAAAATGAGAGGAAGCAAAGTGCATGTGAAAAAACAACAAAAAGAACGTGCAAATTAAGCGACGCACGGAAGCGGAAGTGCAGACAGCATGCGCCACCATTGCCAATTGGTATATGGCAGCTGTTAATATTTTAAGCGGCTTATTAATTAGTTTACCTACCTACCCACTCACACAACATATGTGTATAACCATCTCTTTCTTTTTCACTCTCATTGCAGCCAAAGCCTCGAAAGTTATTCATTTGCGCAACATTCCAAACGAATCTGGTGAATCGGACGTAGTTGCACTGGGCATACCATTCGGACGCGTGACAAATGTCCTGGTGCTAAAGGGCAAGAATCAAGCATTTATCGAGATGGCCGACGAGATATCCGCCACGTCTATGGTATCATGTTATACAGTGAATCCGCCACAAATGCGCGGCCGCATGGTCTACGTGCAGTTCTCTAATCATCGCGAACTCAAGACGGACCAGAGTCATAATGTAAGTGTATAAAACAATATAAATTGAACTGAACTATTTAAGCCAGAACTTATAAGCATCTAAATCTGTTGGCCTTAAGTGTTATTAATGTGGCAATTAAGTTTCGGTCAGAGGCGAACAACGATTTATATGCAAATTTTGCTACTGCTGTCTCGTTATTATGTGGGTCGCTCTCTGATTAATTACAATCTCTAAGGCAACTTAATTCCCCCTAAGATACACACACATATATACACACACATATGTTGGACATTCATAAATGCCAAGGGATATTTGTCAGTGACGGTCCAAACCAATTTCTAATTTTAATTTCGTAAGCCACAAAGTCACTGCCAAA
The DNA here is from genome assembly GCA_004143825.1 of Drosophila micromelanica. Taxonomy (NCBI): domain Eukaryota; kingdom Metazoa; phylum Arthropoda; class Insecta; order Diptera; family Drosophilidae; genus Drosophila; species Drosophila micromelanica. The sequence continues at coordinate 21,161 of SCDY01001253.1, forward strand.
GTTTAAAAAGCTTTCAAATAAATACACAAACACACAAATACAGTTACAGATATATATATATATTTATATAAATACATTTAGCAGCTTCGCTTGACACACATGCCTGACAAAAGCACTGAAATGCATAGTTTTTGGGGTTTTGTGGCTAAAATACACACTCAAACCGACTATACACAAATGAAAACCACAAGGCTCCAGCCACATACAGATACACATACACAGAAACCAAAAGAGAAACGTACGGCAGCTGCTTAGCACAAAGTCAAAAGCATATTTTGATTACTTAAATGAAAGCAGCAGCAACAACAACAACAACAAAGGCAACAAAGTACTCAAGAGTATTTTTGTTGTTGCCTGCCGAAAAACCCAAAACGACGTTGTCACCTTTTACGAATGTGTGTGTGCGTGTGTGTGTGTGTGTCTGCATACACCACCTGCCTCCTAACGGGACCGCCTTGTAACCCAAAATGACCCCAAGCAAAACTACTTAAAAAGAGATCGTCAGTCATGTGCTGCAACAACAACAGCAACAACAAAAACAACACAAAAAAAAAGGTTAAGAGGCTGCAGCAACCGAGCAGCAACAACAACAGCAGAAGGCGTGCCTATGAATAAGGTGACATCAACAACAACAACAGCAACAACGTCAGGCCAAACAATACAGTTACATTTCACTGATTACCTTTTGGCTGTGGCAGCGTGTGTGTGCGTGGGTGTGGCCAGATTTCTCTTGTTAACTACTAATCCTGGTAAAAGGCCTTGTCGCTGCCACTGCCGCTGCTCCTGTTGCGCTGCTTCTGCGCCCAACCCCAATGACAACGCAGACGAGTGAAAAAGTCAACGCCGCTGTCGTTGCTTTTGCTCTAGTGGAAAATCTCTTAAAACGCATGAGTGTGTATTTATGTCTGTCTGTGTGTACGAGCTTAATCTTGTGTGTGTAGAGATCTGTTTGATTCTTGTTGCTGTTGTTACTTTTGTTGCTGCCGCCGCCTGGCCAACATATTTATACAATTTCTCATTTCATTCACTTTGCTTTATTTTACCGTCTTTTTTTCTTTCTTTTGTGTGCATGTGTGTGTGTGTTCCTTGTGCCCTGCTGTCCATTGTCAACACATCTTTGAATGTGTGTGTGTTTTGTTTTGTTTTGTTTTTTTCGTTGTCTAACTGCTGTTTGGCCTCGTATTTTAAAAACTGTCTTCATTGGCTTTTGTAGGGGACTTTCCTCGACCCCACCTGGCGCCACCATTGCGCTGATTGTTCAACGTCTTTGCCGTCCGTCTTGAGTTTTGCGTTTTTCTTTTATTTTTTTTAAGCTCCGCTGCAACGTGCAAAGTTGCAGATAAGATGCTGTGCTCTGTCATAGCAGAATAAAAAGAGCTTAAACAGTCAGCGGCAACAGCTGTCCACGAGCTTGAAACATTAGTGGACTGCGCTACCCCAAATGGCAACATGATGCGCTTTATTTAATAGTTTAATGTTGATTTTCGCTATTAGTGGGTTAAACTGTGCTGCTTCAGCAGCAAATTCGGTTCAGAGCAATTGGCCCAAATAAGTATGCTTTAAAATGTGTAAAATGTTAAAGTTTTTGGGCCTGGCAGGCAAAGCTCAGGCGAAGACACAAATCCATTGCACGCCTTAAGGGATTTAACCCCACACGCACCTGAAAGCAAAGCTGCGACGACAACAGCAACAGCAACAGCAGCAGCAACAGCAAATCAGCAATACAGGATTTTCAAATCATCTGCTCATACACACACACACACATGAACACACGTACATTTGTAGATTTCATCGCCTGAGTGATTGCATAGAGTAACAGTAGTAGCAGCAGCAGCAGCAGCAGCTAAAAAAAATAAAAATAAATAGAAATAAAACAAAAGTGAGGGTAAGAACGTACAAAAACCAAGTTGGCAGCATCAGAAATGAAAAACCCTCTGGCCCCGCGCGCTGCTGACATTTATGTTGGCAATTTGGCAGTCAGGCTGCGTGGCTGGGCTCTGCCGTGCTGTGCTCTGCTGCCAGCGCAGAGCTGTGTAACAGGATTCTAATATGTCATGTCGGTTGAGACGTTCTTTCACCTATGCCGTTTAGCTCCCTAGTGCTCAACTCAATGGTACAGCTTCTACTCCCAGGCACTTCAGGCAACAGTTGTTGTGACTATTTTCGTTGCTATTTACGTTGATGTCTTCTTCGTCTTCGTTTTCTTCTTCTTGCGCTCGAGCATCTTAGAGGCGCCTCCCCCATGCCACGCACGTCACTCGCTTCAGCGACCAGGACACAGGCGCAGGACACCCTTGACTAGGATGCTGCTGATGTTGCGGCTGCTGCTTGGAAATGAAGATAAATGCACTGGAAGTTCACGCGGTTACAACCACAACACAAGCTGCCCAAAAATCCACCAAACCCCAAAGCCCCCAAGCGGGCTCTTGTCTCGCAAACCCCTCCGTCCCCGTTTCCGTCCCACTGCCTCTTATATTGCTTAGTGGCTCTGCTCAAATTTGACATGTGATTGTTTTGTCTTTGTCTGTAGCTGCGCATCTGGCTGTCTCTACTTATATATGTCGGTGTGTGTTCGTAATTTTGATAAATTAATTTTTTTAGTCGATCCCCAACAACCGAAAAGGGTTGACATCCACTTGGGACCGTGTCCGGGACCGAGTTTCGAACTCTGCCGCAAAACAAAACGAAATTGATTGAAATTTAATTTCAAAACAAAATCCCACGGACACAACAAGCGAGCGAGCGAGCAAATGTCTCTTGAGTAACATTTGCGTTCACGCCTAAAAGACGGCAATGCATTCATTACATTCTAAATAAATGATGGCCATACACAGAAACAGACACATACACATACACACTAACAACTTGTAAACCTCTGGGCATTAACCTTTCCGCAGAAGGTGCAGCAAACGGTTGCCTTTAATTTCAATAAACGGCATAATTGGCACTTGTGCGGTTGCAAGCAACGAGTCCGGCAAACAGCAAATGGGACACAACGCACACATAAAGGGCATGCAGCACAGTTACATCTCAATCGGAGAGTTTTGTGTGACAGGTGGTGCCACTTGCCACGCCACTTGCAATGGGTGGCGCACGCCGTACAATGCACTGATTACAGTCAGTTACGCCTATCAGATATAGCTGCATGAATGTGTGTGTGTGTCAGTGTGTGTGTGTGTGTGTGTGTGTGTGTGTGTTTGGCTGGGACTCTACGGTGGCCCTTGCAGGTGTTGACTTTCCGTCTCGTGATTAAGTTACCTTGTGATTAAGTTAAATATCAACCACAGTGTAAAAACAAGTAAGAGTGCTCCTGATTTACAGATACCCTGTACACAGCTGCGAGCTGACGTTACAAACATTTGCATTCATACAAACACACAAAATAACACATTCAAATTGTAAATTTTCAGCCGAATGAACCAACGGACTGACAGACGGGAATTCTTTAATCGACTCGACTGTTGACCCTGTTATTAATAATAATAATATTTTTATTGATAAACATTTAAAAATATTGCAAAATTATAAATTTATCGAAAGGAATGTTTCGTTTATCTAAATAACATAATTATTAATTTTCAGTAGAAAATGTAGTTAAAGCTGATCAGCTATAGCATTGATACCCTAAACTAAAGTAATGCTCTTGGATGCTTAACTCTTAAAGTTGCTACCAATTATATGCACAATGTCAATTAATAGAATAAATATCAGGAAAAAAAATCACGTCTGCATTAGTGCCAAACACAAAATGAGATTAATTTGGGCAACATTGACGTCTTGCTGCTGTTAAGACCAGAGCGCAGTTAACGCCGTATTATGGGTGTTAAGGTGGCAAGAACTAATACAAATGTCAAACGATTAAGCCACAAAAAGGATCAAGCTGATTAGCAAAGGCTTAAGCAAATACGATACATGCTGCAGTTGCTGCCAAACTCTGGCAGCTCCTGCCAATTCCAAATGAAGAAGAAGCATTGCGCCAGAATCTACCCATTCGATTTGTCGTTAATAATATGAAGCAAGCTCAGAAACCTCACAGTTTATTTAATTTGTTGCTGCTGCTTGACAGCCGCTCCATGCCTGTTGACAGCCAGCGGCTCTCTATTTTCATAGAAAGAGAGAGATAGAGAGAGAGGGGGAGATTTTGGCCCAGGAGCTGGGGCCTACTTACACGGATTCGTATGAGGCATTTTACTGAGGCATGCTATTTGTTCAACTCTTAATGCTAAGGCGTGTGCAGTTAAAGGATTTCGCTGCGGCAAATAACTTCACACATGTGCATATTTATGTGTATGTGTGTAAGCGGCTCTATCTGCACGTTGTTTATTTTTCTATGAGTTGCTTTTGTTTTTCTTTGCCGTTGCCTCCTCCTGTTGTCTCCTGCCCATTGCCCGCTGTCGTGGGTTGTTGTTTTCTCATTTTATTTCACGTTTACTTTTGCCAGCGTCGTCTGTTGAAAGCAAAAGTGAGCTAATCTTATTGTTTTCACAAGAGCGCCGCGAACGCGTAGCTTCTGCTATAGCTTGTTGATCCTTTGAGTTATGCGGCAGGATGCCAGCCGCTCAAACCCAACCCAACCCAACCGTTCCCACCCGCTATCCCGCTATCCCGTCGCGTGTTTGCTTACACTCCAGTCGTTTGCCAATTTGATTGGTGACGCTCTGGCGTGCTGAAAATGGATTTAAATTACATTGTTTCACACACTCGTCAGAAGTACGTGAGCAAATTTGCGAGCAACAAGGATAAAAGGAGCAACAACATCGACAACAAAACAGCAACAGCAGCAGTAGAAATATCAACAATAGCAAACACTGACAAGTTATTTTACATGTGTCGAGCTTGCAGTGACTTTTCAACAACAATATTTTCATTGTATTGATTAGTTCTTTTCTCTCTTGAATGTTTTTGCTGCCTAAAAGTATGCTACGTTTTATTAGCATTTGTCTGCGCAATGTTTTCTTTTGGTATATTTGTGTTTGCTTAGTTTTAGCATAGGGATAACCGTGGGATTTGCTGTGGTTCCCTTTTTGACGTATTTATTTATGCAAAGTTTTTGGTAAGCGCTTTCAACGCATTTGGGCTGTAGCCCACATTTGTGTTGCCCATAAATAAGACGTACGCAGTGTTTGCTGTGGCTACGTCTTTAGGAGCACTCAGCTCACCACAGGTTTTTCTGTGTGGCTGGCATTAAACTCAGAGCTCAGCCCAGGCCAGTGGGCACAAAAAGTATGCGACCAGCTCAAGGAACAGAGGAATGGCGCTGGCAGCAACCACGGCAAAGTATGTAGTAATACATAATCCGCAGCTTAGCTTTAAAACTTAACTTCACAAGTTCATAACTTGCAAGCCCAGCCCAGCCCTCCCCGCCCACTTCTCAAAAAAGAAAATAAAAATGTTTATATATATAAGAAGCAAGTTGGCAACCGCGCGAAAGTGGCAACTCACCGCTCACTCTTACATCCTTGTTGCACGCATTCGGGCGCAGGAGTAGCTGCAACTGCTCCACTGGAAAGAAGCTCGCTGCCAGCCGCCCAGTATTCTCACTCACTTGGCTCGCTACTTAAGCCAGCAACTTGCTCGAGCTTGAGCCACTTTGCCACAGCGTGACCAGTTTCTGAAGGGCATGTTGCCCGGGCCCTGCACACTTTTCAAGTGTTCCCAAAAAACAGCAAAATGTGCTGCTGAGATCAGAAGGCGGAAGGCAGGAGGGGCAGCCAGCAAAAATCCAGTGTGACATTGCAATGAAAATAAGCGCACGCATCTATGAAACAATAATATTTATGCAGAGCGCTAAGTGAAAGCAGCGCATTTATATGTATTTTTATATGTATATAACAAATTTTTTTGAGTAGTTTTTTGCTTGAGTTTTTTGTTTGACTTATTTCCTATGCAAAGACCACAAGGCGACAGCTGGCACAGGTTGCCTGTCTGACAGTTTTTTTGTCAATTTTTTTTTTTGCGTAAATATTGCAAAAGTTTGCTTAAAAGCTTTTAGCAGCCTTTTTGTTAGCTTTATTTTTTTTAACAACTCTCGCGTCAATTCTCTGGTGAACTGACAAACGCTTCGACTTTGCATTATATTTTTTTTCTAGCCAATATTAAAGATGGCGCAAGTCCAGCGGGAAATGTCAAATACACATACAGTCAAAAATATACTTATAATCACTTATATCTATTTATATGGGCAATGGATCGATAATTGAGCTTATCAGTAGATTTTCTATTTTTGCTTATCAAAGCAGTTTTGCTTATCAGACTTATCATATTAAATTATAACAATGTGCTGAGCTTGCCTCCACTTTGAGAAAGTTTGTGTGCTTATGTATGCAACTAATCAATGCCGCAATCCGCCCACAGCCACAACAACAGCAACAACAACAACAACCGTAATAGCAATAATAATAGACAATGCACAATTGACTCATTAAGCGACTAAACCGCGACAAGGGTAAGGGCCAACAAATACACACACGACGCACACACAAAACACTTAAGGATGGTAACGTAAGCTATCAGAATACTAAAGTGGCCGCGCAGCTGCGACATGTGGCAAGTGGCTTGGCTCATTATCAGATGGCCAAAATTGGTGTACAATGTTTGACGCAATTATCAATGCAGTCAACTTGCAATTGCCCACTTGACATTCAGTTAACATGTACAAAGTTGAAGTGCACACGCCATCTCGCCAAGTGGGAGAGATGGATAGATAGATTGAGAATGAGACTGGCAAATGTTTGCTCTACAATTACATTACAATTTTTACACAATCAACGTCATCGTCATCATCTCATCGTAATAATAATCAGCCAAAGTGAAGTATCAAATTACAGTCATAGACTTCCAGACGAATAGAATGGCAAGCAGAAACAGCCGCAGGATCTATCCTGCTACCGCCCCGCCACTCCACGCATTAAACATACGCCCCGTATGTAGGCTGAACCTGCCTGTGTCACAGAGGACCTCATGCAGCGCAATTCTAATCAATTTTTATTATTTTTATAAAGCTAGGCAAAACTCAGCGCACTGTAAAGAGTCTGAGTTTCTTTGCTCGTGGCTTTGTTTCGTCTGCAAGAATTTATCTAGCAAGAGGCAAACAAATGGCACGCCTGGGGTGGAATGTTGATGCTCCACGTGTATCTAGAACTTTTCTGCTCCTGTTGCTGACAAACGCACAAAAAACGCGCGTATGGCTAATACGATTGGGTGGTGTGGTGTGGTGTGTTCGGGCTGCTTTTGAAGACGGTCGAATGTGTTTACGTTATGATTTTCGAAATCAAAATTCAGCACGAATAGGAATAAATTTACTTCCGAATGTCATTAAATTGTTTTCCGATAGAACGTGTATATTTCACGCAAGAAGTTTTGCCGCTCAGCATGGGGCTGCCAACGTTCTTATGGCCTGACGTCCTAACGTCTTTACGTTCGTGCGTCCTTAGCATCCTGCCATTCTCACTCCGCACTTTGATTTCCTTTTATTATTACGGTACTTGATATTATTGATTTTGATTGAGATTTATGTTGCTGCTCGGCCCGGCAGCTTCTTCCTGTTGCCATTACATATACTCTACCTGTTGTAGTTGTTGTTGCTGTTTCTGCTGTTGTTGTAAATATTTAGCATATTTTCGCCTTGTTGCCTTTAAAAGTGGATGGTATGCATAAATTTTGTTGTTGCACGCCAAGTTTTTTTGATTAATGCCGAAAGTTTTGCCATGTGCAACGTTTAACTAATAAAACTTTGGCAGACACCATTTTTACCATCAATTGACTTAACCATTCTCTCCCCTTCTCTGTCTCTCTCTCTCAATTTTAGCAAAACTCTTCGGTGGTGCAGAGCGACTATCGCATTCAATCACCAGCCGGTGGTTCCCCATTGCCACTGTGCGCCGTGGGAAATGTGACCAGCAACAATGCCAACAACTCAGGCGACAACAACTGCAGTACTGTGGCCATTTTGCAGAACAATACGAGCGTCGTGAACGCCTCGGTTGGCGGCAACAATACCAATGCAGCCGGCGGACCCAATACCGTTCTACGCGTCATTGTCGAGACGCTAATGTATCCCGTATCGCTGGATATATTGCATCAGATATTCCAGCGCTTTGGCAAGGTGCTGAAGATCGTTACCTTCACCAAGAACAATTCATTCCAGGTAAGCGATGATTAACTAATAACTGCTGTAATCGATATTTGTAATCCAATTATCTGATTGCCATTGACAGGCTCTCATCCAATATCCGGATGCCCACTCAGCACAGCAGGCAAAATCTATTTTGGATGGCCAGAATATCTACAATGGGTGCTGCACCCTGCGCATTGACAACAGCAAATTGACCGCCTTGAATGTCAAGTACAACAATGACAAGTCTCGCGACTTTACGAATCCGGCGCTGCCACCGGGCGAGCCAGGTGTCGATCTCATGCCCACTGCCGGCGGACTAATGAATACAAATGATCTGCTGTTGATTGCTGCCCGACAGCGCCCCTCACTAACAGGTGATAAAATAGGTAACACGAACAAAACAATTTCCTTCTATTATCTTTTTTGTTTTTCTGTGCTGTCTGCTTACACACACACACACACACACACATACAAACATACATGTATACACACGGACTTATAAATATAAAACGCTTTGATTTTAGACCTTTTGTCTTTGACACTTGCTATCGATTCAACAAGCACTCAAACTGCATGCTGCAACTGTGCAACAATCGCAACTGCAACTTGACTAAACCCTCTCTGTATATTTCAGTCAACGGTCTGGGCGCTCCCGGCGTGCTGCCGCCATTCGCCTTGGGCCTGGGCACACCTCTATCCAGCGGCTACAGCAACGCCCTGCCCAATCTGGCCGCCTTCTCGCTGGCCAACAGCGGCGCCCTGCAAACAGCCGCGCCCGCCATTCGCGGCTACTCGAATGTGCTGCTCGTTTCGAATTTAAATGAGGAGGTAAGTGCTCATAATTGCCCCAACTCGAAAGTACTCTACTCGAAAATAATTAAGTAGCGGCCCGCAATTGAACATGTATCTTCCCAAATACCTAAATGCTCCCCATACTTTCTATTAACACACCGAAATATTTATATATTTATTGCAAAAGTATTCGTACATAGCCTGTAATTAGTTTGCATTTCGTCTACGCATTTTTTCCCAAAAGCCGCATACAATTTAAATTTATTTATGTTTATATACAGCTTTTTTCCAAATTTGTTTTATATTTGTGGTAGATTTCTAAAAGTGAACACAAGCATATTAATAATTAATTTAACATTTTATTTACTGAAAGTTCATTAAAAAAAAAAAAAATTATATAACAAAACTAATTATGTCTGTTACTATTTGGTATGATTTTTCCTGTTTATTATTTATAATTTATATAATTTTTAATACATCTACAACATTAAACTATCGCTAACTGACAACAAACTTCTATTTTCTCTTTTTCTCTGTAGATGGTCACGCCTGATGCTCTATTTACCCTCTTTGGTACGTCTGCACAAAACAAAAAACGAACATATCTTACATGCTATATATAAGTATTATTAATTTAAGCAACCACAGTGGGTCAGATAAGCAAAATGCAAGGCAAATACTTAAAATGCATCCAATATTTAGTTAATCTTCTCTCTTCTACCACACCTGCCCCCTACCATTTGCCTTGCCTTACGCCCTGCCCGGCTGGTGCATAGTCTGTCTTAGTTCTTTGCCACAAACGTCACCCTTGACCACATTATAAGTAGAACAGTTGTTTATTCATTGAACTAAAATACAATTTTTAAAACAACTGACAGCGACCCAAAAATTTAGGCGTATCTAGACTAACTCCAACTCTAACTAACCCCTTACCCCTAGCAGCCCCAATCACCTTAGAGCGACTCTTTGGAGTATTTCCGTTTGAAATTTACGCCATTTACGTGCAATCAGGAAAAGTGCCATGAATTATTTATACACATAGTATATAGAGAGAGAATAACGTGGGTGAACATGAAAAAAAAATCAAACAATAGATATGTATATTGAACACATTCAAAGAACGACCAGCAAAATATTTAAAACATTGAGGAAGAAAAAACGCTTAAAAGCAAATTATTGATGCAACGACATCGTTCGGCTATTTCCTCACACAACTTGCAACCTTCGTTACGGGATCAATCAATTTGCTGCGCAAGCTGCACGGGTTTATTTTGGGGAAATAAATACAACAGCTTTAAAATACATGGAAAGGAATGAAAAATTTCAACAATTTGTAGTTTCATAAAATATTTCATCTCTGATACTCTGATTTTAATGCACTAGGGTATTTTGGAATTCAGCTGCACTGGCATTAAAAAGTGCAGGTTCTAAATGATGTGGGTTGCTTAACGACCTTAAAAAAATGCTGTTCTGAATACTGGAATGTCTATTCTGAATTCTAAACGCATTATTTTTATTTTTATAAATCGAATCAAAACGAAGAAATTGGTTAGCGGGTTTTTATTTTGAACCAGCTGTAAACACAATAAAGCCCAGTGCATAAAAATGTCATAACCAAAGTTGCAACAGTCGAAGGAGCTATAACGGAAACACGTATTAAATAACAGCATCTATATGTTGTTAGTGCATTTCCCTTATATAAATGTATACAGCAAACCACTCCAAATGGCTTTCTAATACGTTTTTGCCGGGGGCAGCAAATCCATCAGATTGAAATTGAAATAGTTTTGCCGAGGCGCAAAAATCTCAACGTAATCTTTAGATACTCGACCACACACACACATATACACATACAGTTAAAAATAAAGAGCACCAATGTGAATGAGCGGAGGAGATAGCAACAGTTGCATATGCAGCATCGGCCTTCTGGCAGTTATCCTGTCATAAGTTGTGCTTACAAATTGTAAAACAATGAAAATGAAAATATATGCACTTGCATAAATCTACACAAACCACACACACACACACACACATACACAGATATCTACGTACGTATTAAAAAAGCATTCAGTGGCAAACGGGCAACAAGTGAAACCGCACTCAGGCACACACTTGCACGGCATCCTGTTGCTGCTTGCTTGCCGTTGTCTGCGACATGCTCGTGTGCATGTAAAATTACATGAATTAAGTGCGCTCCACTCAGTGCCCCGCCTGTGCCTTCTGTGGCCCCGTGCCCTGGATGCCCACCCGCAACAGTTGCCCATTGTTATACAAGTTTGCGGCTCGCTCTCAGCTCAGCGCTCAAATGCATATATATGTATGTATATACAGGACACATGCTTTAACATGGCGCTCATCCTGCCACACACGCACACACTCGCTCGCTCGCTCGCACAACAAAAGATTGAGTGCGGAAGTGCATAGCTATAAAAATGTCCATTTATTTAGTTATCATTGCGCTTGTTGCTGTTGCTGCTGTTGCTGTAACCCTCTCCTATTGTACCCTTTCACTCCTTCTCATATGCATATGTGTGCACTTTATACACTCCCTTCGCACACATGGGCACGCACACATTTTACAGTTTTTGCTGCCTTTACAATTGAAATAAAATTTACTTGTGATTTTTCGTAGCTGGTTGTTTTGGATGGTTGAGTAGTTTGGGCGCTTGGCTGGTGGAAATTTAGCAGGGCTATTGTCTCCTGGCTGCCTTTTTGGCGTCTGTCGTCTGTCGTTGTCTGCCGTACTCGGCATGTCTGTTTGCCAAATGAATTTAACTAACTTTGTAAAGTTAATAGGGTTTGCTGTTTGAATTGCGGCTGCAACTTGCCTTGGCCAAAAACGTGTTGTTTCTTGGTTCATTTGGGGTGGTGTGTGTTGCTTGTTTAACTATTTTATAGTATTTGGACTTGACTTTTCACTTACGCTGCATATAACTCTCTCTTCCTTCGTACTCTCTCTCTCTCTCTTTTTCTTTCTGTTGTTGTCCCTTTATCTATTTGTTTTATTTAATTACCAAAATTATTCGATTGCTGCGAGTGCTTGCAGCAACGTTTGTTATCCGCATTGTTATTGTTCCATTGTTGTTGCTGCCAAGTGTGGCGCATAATTGCTGCATAATGGATTTGTTGCCACAACACAAAATACCGTTGCTGCCCTCTGCTAGCTCTGTATCGCATTTTCTGCTGCAACAGCACAAAACGCACAAAACTTGGAAACCACACACACACACATACACACAGGCACAACAATGTTAAGTCTGTTGCCGCCTTTGTCTCTGGTGACACACAACGGTTTGTTGTTGCGGCTTGTTTACCGACATAGACATGTGTGTTGTATCTGTGTTGGGTCTGTGTCTTTGTGCCGCTTTGTTTGCATGCAAATGCATTTAATTTGAGTTTAAATACCCAAATATAAACTTTTGCCAAACAAACGCAACCACAGAGCGAAAGGTCCGCAGCATAAGTAGAAGGGGCGATTAAAGGCTGCCTGTGGTTTAAGCTGCTTGTCTTTGAATGCAAGTGAATGCACTCACACTCACATGGACATGGACAAATGAATACATTTGTGTGGTATTTATTTACAAATTGCATTGTTGTCTGTCAGCATTTCGGGCTTATCGCTGATAAAGTAAACAAAAATTTGCCAAACGCATTAATTGCTTAAAAATGATTATTGCTTTTGTTGTTGTTGTTCTTGTTGTTGTTGCTGTTAGTGCTACTCTAATGCAGAGAAAAGCAGTCTGGCCGCACAACCGCATTGGGCGTACAACTAAGGGCAGCTTAAACCAACTGAGCCACAGTAAATCCTATCAGCAGCTCGTTAGCCACAGTTAAGACTAACTGCAACCAGCAACCAGCAACTGCCAGCAGTTGGCAGTAACCAGCTGCCAGCTGGCAGTTGGCAGTTGGCAGCTGACTGCAGTGCTAATAAAGCTTCGATTGCTGATTTAACGCCAAGAGGGAGCCAGGAGCAAGTTGGGTCGGGTCGGGTCGAGTTGAGTCGGGGCGTGGCGTGGCGAGTGAAGCGTAGAGTAGAAAATTGTTAGCTGTATGGGTATCATACGCCCCGTTGCACACAGCAAGCGAGATGTCGATAAGCCGAACGCTCTTAAGCGTCTTATTACTTACTATGGCCAGGGAGCAGGCCATGACTCGGAATGACGTGCCAATAGATTTAGATAAACTTGCCAGCGACTTGACGGCTATGTGGCCAAGCAGTCTAAACGAGCAATCAGCTAAATGGCAGCGCTAAAATTTTATGTAATAACTTTTGAATTTCCAAGTAGCTAAACGCCACGCACACGACCCAAGGTAAAAGAGTGACACTTGAGGCAACCTGAACGACAAACAAGCAGCCAGCAACTGGCCACACACTCACGCACACACACGCACACACACAAGTATTGATGTGTACACACAGCGCCTTTTGTTATGTTAATGGCGGCAAGGCGCTGGAACACGTAACCACAATTTCCACACATGACGCGAACGCCAATGTCTGACGGCCACGTTTAGGTGGCAAATTTTGCACTTCAATCATTGTTGTTGCCATTTCCGCTCCTGGTGCTGTTGCTCTTGGCTAAAGCTGTTTGCATATCAAATAATAAAAGTGGCAAGCGTAAAGCTTGCAACGCCCCCGCAAACAGCGCACTTCAAACGCTAACGTTTAGATTGATCAAGCCCAATAGGAAGCAAAAAAAGGACCCACGTTTAAGGCCAACCAACCCTTCCTAAAGCAGACATTTTATTAGTTTTGACAGCGCTTTGTTGTTGGCCAGCCCCGAACGACTCAATTGAGCGACCCGAGCCCTGCTCAAATGCTGCGATGACTGTGACACGCTCTTTAGACACTTGACACATGCCGCCTGCCACATGCCTGTTGGTCCTTAGAGCCTATTGCTGGCAACAAAACTATTGGCAACACTTTGAACGACCATTCACAGGCTTTGGGCCCTCTTTTTGCATACACAATAAAAACTTAATCAGTCTACAAATCGTCTGGTGAAACATATTGTGAGCGTACTCGGTATTGGTAATCGGCTTATGTAATTGTAATGGCGTGCTAAAAATTTATATCATTGCCGAAATTATTGTCGAAACGTGTTTAATTGAATTTTTATGAGCTCGCTGCAAACTGCGTGCGTGATTTTTGCCGGGCGCCCAAATAATTTCATAAAATTTTATATGCTACATGTGGCAAGCAAGGCAATGAGAGCGACCGGCAAGCAACCGGAGGCGGCGGAATATGATAAAGTGCCGTGACCGGAAAAAGGGAAAAATATGTGCAAATAATTTCAATAAAATGTTTTCATAATTTAGCAAGTTCCGTTCAGTTGTAGAGAAAAGCGCCTCTGGTCTCGAATTGGGTGACTATGAATTTAAAATTAAACGCTCGTCAAATCGCTATTAAAGATTTCAAACATTTCACCAATTCAGTATTGAGAAATACAAAACACCCCGTTAGCCATTTCAAGTTTTGAAGAAACTCGTGTTATAGAGGCCACATGAAAAAATTTGCATCAAACGACAGACGAGTGCGATATTTTTTCATCTAAAATATTTGCGCAAACGTACGACTAATGGGCCGCCGGGGAATCACCGAGAGCGCCAGAAAGTATGCAAACATATTCAAAGTCAGCCGCATGGCTGTACAAATATAGCTAAATCTTTTTGCGATAATAAATTATTATAAGGTCTGGCTGGTTGGCTGGCTGGCAGACTGGCTGGAGGCGGTCGTCCTCATGCCTGTAGCCGCTTTGCATGGCAACCGCCTGATGGGGCCGCAGCAGCAGCAGCAGCAGTTGTTCACACGCCCCGTTGGACGTCAAACTGAGATGCTGCTGGTGCCGCTTCTTCTGCTTCTGCTTCTACTGATGCTGGTGCAATGCTGGCCAGGAGGAGAGTGGCATTCAATATGCTTCACAGCCAATGCCTGGCAGATACGTACGATGTTGGCTTGGCTAAGTTGGCTCGCTTGGCTTGCTTTATTGCTGCAATTGTTGCTACGGCAAGCCAATTTGAAGCAAACGAAATTTTTCGGTGTTTGGCATAAGTCAAGTTTCAGTTCGTAGTTCTTTCTGGTTTGTGCTGTGCAGTCAGCCAGTCGAGCAGCCAGTCGACTGTATAAAATGGATTTACTGCCAACTGTTGAACTATGCGCCGTTCCCGCACTATTTACTACCTGCATTTCTATTGCTACTTTTGTAACTTGTTAGTGGTGCTGCCCCTCGGCTCCTCCCTCTTAGCTTTCTACTTTTACTGCCACTGGGTTTCAAGCTCCATTTTTTGTTTTATTTTTTTTTTACTTTTAGCTTCTTTTGGGGAGGGCTAGTTGAAAATTTACTTTTCGCATTATTCGATTTGTTGTCTTGGGCAACCGAGGGCGCCTGCACTTTACATTGTTTGCATTGAGCAAGAGCGTGGGGCGGTGCTGCGACCTTTTAGCCAACCAACTACTATTTTTTATGCTTGATGGCAATTTGCGCCATGCTGCAAAATTTGCCGCTGATTGGCTACACACGGACTGCTGGACAAGGGAAGCATAGGGCGAGCGTACTTTCACCTTCGTTTCGGACAGCTGTCAAAGCAAAGTACATTGGCCAGGCTAAGGAAATGACTAGCAGCAAAGCTTTTGTTCTGCGCTTAAAGTATCTTAAAGTTGGCCCAGCAACTGGACGGACTGCATATTGCATACTTTGCGGCGTCGCCGCGTAAGTAAAGTCATAAAATACAATTCAATAACGCGCGCTGCAGCAAAACTTGCGAACTCCCCAACGGGAACGTCACACTCACACCTTGTCGGACAACTGTAAAATCAGCCGCGTGGCGCAGCCTTAAAAAGTGTGCACTCGGATACGGAGTCAAGCTGATGCCGCAGCCGGAGCTGTAGCTTGAGAAGAATGGTGTAGGTGAAGCCATAGCCTGGAGTCGGTCGTAAAAAATAGCCGAGAAAACTTATTGAGCTAGTTATGAGTTTCGTACATGATACTAACGGCTCCGTCCCGGTAATAATGCCTAGCAACATCGGCCGCACCTGCGGGACGACAGCTCCGGCCGGGGGATATGGGGAGAGGGCTGTGAAAGCCATCTTCGTACACGTTATGGCTTTTTGGTGGTGTGTAAAACTTTCGTCCTTTGACGGCAGCAACATTTGCGCGTTGCATAAAACGCTCGTAGCTGTCCAAATATTCCAGGCCCGCCATTTGAATTGAGCGCCGCTTAAGTCGCGTCTTATGGCCGTGTTCTACTTTGTAGATTGCATCGCCAGAGTGGGTTCGTTGGCTGGGAAGAGATTACACAACTGTTTACCGGAACAAGGAAATATATTTGGATATATTCATTGGTCCCACAATAGCAACAGCAGCAACTGTGTGTTGGGATAACAAATAGTGCGACCCTTTTTTTAACATTAAAAATCTATCTTTATTTATATACGTACTCTTAACGACATTGCAATAAACTGAAATCCATATTAATAATACCAAATATTGTGCAATTCACAGGTGTATACGGCGATGTGCAACGTGTAAAGATTTTGTACAACAAAAAGGACTCGGCGCTCATACAAATGGCAGAGCCACAGCAAGCTTATTTGGGTAAGTCAAACATACCGAAACCTTCAACCTACAACCTCCCCCATAGTCCGCCCCAAAAGTAATGAAAAATCTGCGCTCGCTGCAGCGGTAAAACGCGCATCCGATACAAAATGTAAAAAAAAAGAACGATGGGTTGCTTCTGTTAAGAGCGCTTACAGAAACTTACCCTGTAAACAGTTTTTAAATAGTAAAATAATGATAATGATGAGATGGAAAAGCAAAACAAAACGAAAACAAACAAAATTCTTTGTAGCCAACTTTTGTGCCAAATAGTCGCACTGATACATAATAAATTATATAGTATTTATTGTCAAAAATGAATCAGTTTACATTTTACATACATTGGTAAACCTCATTATGTATATTTAATTAAAGGGTATGCAGAAAAAAAATTATGAAATGCGAGCAACTGCAATTTGCAGCTTGTTTAAAATGAAAAATTCCAGCAACATGAAATTTCAAACATTGCATACCTTTGGCAGCCAGCGTTGCCTACTGTTGTTGTTGCAGTTATTTCTGTTCCTGTTGCTGTTGCAGCTGCAAATACAGCAAACAAAATGTATTAATAATAAAATTGTTGAAGCAAAAGAGATGGCGAAATAGCCAGATATGTACAGTTGAGAAGAGTACAACGACAGCGACCAGACGAGAAGGCGAGGCGAACCGAACCGATCCGAGCTATCCGGTTGGCTGGCCGTGCGCATAAATGAAATTTTATAAGCGCTTTATTACCAGCGCCTATCCACCTGGTCCTGTTGCTTCAGTAGCCCACTGTTGAGTCCCTTCTCGCTGTGACTGCGTTTGGGGCTAACAAAAGGCTGACCCATTCTGCTCGTTTTCAGCGCTTGCTCAGCGGGACATGCCAATCATTTTATTGCATTTATTTGTGTGCACTTAACCATTGTCAGGTTGCCATACTCCCCACTCCCCGCTCCCTCCTCCACCCGACACCATCCCTTTGGATGTTTGTGTGCGCATTAAACGAAATGAAAATCGCCGCGCATTGCGTCGCGTTAAGAGCAGCCAACCGACGTGCCAAATTCCGCTTTATTACGAAAAGACAAAAACAAAAAAAAATGAAATGAAATAAAAAAAAACAAGCAGGAAAAACAAGCAGCGCTGACAGCGACACCTTTTCAATTTCAATTTGGTTTTATTCCATTTAATACATCGACAAGCACGCTCTGGAAGATGGTTTGGGACAGCGGGTGGTGGACGCTGGTCAGAAAGGTGGGACATTTGTGCATCTGACAAATAACTCAAAGGCAGACAAAGCTGTGCCGCCAAGCTGGGCGCTTTATTAAAAATTCGAACTGACAACGAGCAGCCCTTAAGCTAAGTAATTCCAGGCGTGCATTGCGCATACGCAGCGATATCCCGCATTGCTTGCAGTTGGTCCACATTAGCTGCCTATAGCGTTATGGCAAGCGCATATGCTTCACTTTAAGCCGCTTTGAGGCAACATGCACATAAATATGCAATAATTATGCAAGCTGCTGACGCTTAAATGCTTAACAAATAATTTTCCACATATTGCATATGTGTATATGTATATTTACATGTCAAATTGTATATGGAGTGTAATATCGAATGGTGGTTTTTTTTCGTTTGTTGTTGTTGTTATGCCCGCAGCAGCACAAACAGCAGTCATTGTTATTAATAAAGTTTAAATAAATTTAATTAGTGCAATAAATGCAACGCACATTAACAACAGCAACAGCAACGTTGCAACGGAAATTGTCAGCAAATTGCGTGAACGGCAGCTGGCCAGCATTTATGCATATCTACTGGCAAAATTAAATGCCATCAGCTTTTTGCTGCTTCAGTTGATTTTTTCCTTTTATCGATTTCCATATAAAAACTTAAATAAAATAAAATAAAAATTGTTAACCAGCAGCAACCTCAGTCAAAGCTGGTGACACGCTTTGCACATTGCCTTTGATGACCCGTGGAAATATGCTTTGTGCTGAACTCAATTAATTTTTTGCAAACATGTTGCTGATTTTTTTTCGTTATTTTTTCCTCCTACTGCACATTTGAGCTCAAAAGCATTCCAACTTTGAGCTGATTTATGCTTAAGTAATGCGAGCTATTTCTGAAAAACTGTTCTCTGCCTTGACCAAACGCCATTATTCAATCAGCAAACTTGGCTAATCATTTGCATATTTTTAAATGCAATTTGTCAATTATTTGACAACAGGCAGTCCGCAGCATGTGGTGCAGTTGATGAAACTATTTTAGATGAACAAACAAAATACCTCGCTTTATTTGTGGGAACAAACCAAAGCTATTCGACAAGCAAATTATTGTACAACGAATACACACGGACGCAAGCACACATGCACACACACGCACACACAATAACAAACACGCCCAATTGCTGCTGGGGCATGTGGAAATATTAATGGCGCTGCGTCAACATACAGACTACTAATGTGCCGCGAGGGCTGCCAAATGGCAAACACTTCCGGCTGAGTTCGGTTACGGGCTGCGTTTCCCTCTCTGTCCGTCCGCTCATTGGTTCAGGTAAAGTCGCATTACCTCCTCTGTTGTTTGTGTGTGTTTGTTGTTTTGGATGTCTGGGTGCCTGGGAGTTGGTCGGTGAGTGCGCACTTATGCACTCATAAAATATTAACAAATTCATTCGTTACTTTGCCCAAAACTCTCGCAACTCTGCCGAAAACAAAGACGATTACCGACCCAGGGCAGCCTAGTCTATTGCCCAGGCAGCAGATGTCCTAGCAGCCCCCATCCTGCCACCCAATCCGACCCATAACATGCATATAAAAGTGTCTCTGCAAAAAGGAAGACCGTTCGGTGTTAGTTGTTGCGCACAAAATACGGTTACAATTGCACACTCAGCATACGAATTACAGCGTAAAGGCGAAAAAATCGTTGTTTTTTGTTGTTGTTTTTGTTTTTGTAAATGAAGTCAAGAGAACGAAGCGACTATAAGCCAGACAGCAGACAGCAGACGGCAGACAAACTGGGACCCAACTCGGACCAAACAAAGTGCGACAGCAATCAAGAGGCAAAGCCAAAGCACAAATAGACAAAAACACAAGCACACACAATGAAAAAACAATAAGCACTAGGCGAGTTCGGTAGTCCACTCCACAGGAGAAACTTGAGGTGATTGTGTGCGTTAGTGTGTGTGTGTGTGTGTGGGAAATATTATAATGGCCCATTCGGCCAGACGTTGGCGACGCTGTTGGACATTGTGCAAATGGCTGTTGGCCGGACGCGCGCCATTTGTTGGCTACCGTGCCGGGATTAAGTTTTTGCGCAACTTATTACAAACTATAGACACAACTCTCATATAAATTTATAGGCACACGCACAGCTGCCGCCCACTGTAGAGGCAGCCCCTCCTGCTGCTATTGTTGTTATCTGGGGAAATTTGCGTAAATAAATTTTTGCTATACAAATTACTACAAAATATTTTGCATGAGTGGCGCAGCATACGTAGAAAAGCATTTATAATAAAAATAATCAAATATTTCAACCGCACACACATATGTATATATATATAGTCCGATTACGCATACGCCATGTGAGCCCGTGTGAATCCAAAGTTTTGCGTTAAGTGACTCATTGAATGACTTGGCGTATAGCGATGTGTGCATCAAATTAATTATGCAGAGTTTAGCCTGGCAAAGTTTTGGGTGAACTTTAGATAACACTACCTATATAAGTAAATGATATTGTGACAATTGTGAATTAATGTTAATGAGATCAATCAATCTCACCTGAGCCAAGATTTAGGTCCTTCTCTTTTGGATTCCAGGTAAAAACTGACAAGACACTTACATTATTATTGTTGGCTAAAAGAACTTAACCCGTTTCATAAAAATTTTATAAATCCTTACAGCCGCATCTACAAGTCATTTTGAGGTTTTTGGGCAAACTTTACCATTTCATATTTTTTTTTTTTTTGGGTTCTACGGTTTTCTAAGGTGCTCAGCTGTGCGTGCAGTTTTTATAAATCTTTTTTCTTTTTTGTTCTTCCTAATGCCTTGTAAGTTAATGATATGTTGTTTTTGTTGTTGTTGTTGTTGGTGTTGCTGGCGCTGGTCAGGCTGGTAATTAAAACTTTAAGATACTTTTTGAGTTGGAGCCCCAGGCCCAAAGCCACGAGAGCCGCCGCCAGGAGCGCAGCTGCAGCACATTTTAAAGGCGCCGAGATGATAGGCAAAGTTGGTCCTACAATTTCAGAATAGCAGAGTACTCGGCTGCACATTAATCTTTATTACAAGTGTTTGTCATATATACACGTCGCATGTGGCAAAATGGCAGAAGCGTTTGTCACTGCTGCCGCTGTCGCTGTCGCTGCCGTTGCCACTGCTGCAAGTCCTTTGGACCCGGTGTGCTGCCTTTTATTTTACAATTTATTATATTTTCAAGCCTTTTATTTTTAGGTTTTTTTTTTTTTGTAAAATCATTTAATCCATTAGGCAAACAATAAACGGCTGAGTAAGCATATTATTTTACAATAAAACATAAGCAACCTTGCACAATGCCATCTATACCCCGTATACCCATGTTTCGACTTGAATCTCCCTTCTCAAAGTCCATGACAACTGCGCAAAATGATAAAATGTTATATAATTTATTAAAATAATGCAAAAAGGGACAATTGCTTTGGCAGGCCAAGTCCCAGCATGACTTGGCAACAAATTTAATAAAATGTAATCGAAATTGAAATCGTACTCGTAATCGAGAGAATATATATGAGAAAATAGAAACCGTTTAACAGGCATGTTGTGCAGAAGTTGTCTACTTACAATTGAGCCGCAGGTGTTATGACTATCAAAACTATAGGAAACAAACGACGTCTCGTTTGGAGCTCTCTGTGGGGTAGGTAGTTTAGTAAGGAGTTGGCAAAGGGGTTGAAATCGAAATAAAAATGTGAAAAACACTGAAACAAGAACAAACTTTTGTGGGCATTGCATTTTATGGCGAATCATTTGCTTGTAAATCACCAAAGGCAGACGACATTGATAAAGTTGCAGTTACATTTTAGTATGTAAATATTTGCCTGCACTTATTGCTGAGTTTCAGGCCAAAAGGAAAGCGCTTGGCGAAGCTAGCGTAATTTTATGGCTTGCAGCGGAGCACATATACATAGACACATATACATATATATGCATATACATATAGTAAATTGCGTTGGCAAACATATGTTGTACAACGGAAACATGAACAAATATTCTATCACCCGCACAAGTTGAACGAGATCTTGGCACAAGTTTTGCCACTAAATTCATGCATTGCCATTCGTTTTAACATTGTTGTTTATTTTATTTATTTATTTGTTTTGTTTCTTGTTTTTTCTATTTGCAGCCATGTCTCACCTTGATAAATTACGTTTATGGGGCAAGCCAATACGTGTCATGGCCAGCAAACATCAGGCCGTGCAACTGCCCAAGGAGGGACAGCCGGACGCAGGCCTCACACGTGACTATTCACAGAATCCATTGCATCGTTTCAAAAAGCCCGGCAGCAAGAACTATCAGAACATCTACCCGCCATCGGCGACACTGCATTTAAGCAACATTCCGTAAGTATCCATTGTTGAGCTCGAGTCTAGCGTTTAAAGACGTGTCCTGCGGTACGTGCGCACAGCTGGAGTTTGTTTTTTCATCAGCAACGCCCGCCAAGCGCCCAATTACAATTACCGTTATGAGCAACAGCACCAAAACTCAAACTCCAGAACCCGGGGCTCAGTCGCAGTCGCAGTCGCAACCATTGGCAGAGGCAAACGCCCAGCGTCGCTTTGTCTGCCAAATATGACAAAGCGTCCCGCCAGTTTTTTGTGTGCCCTGTGGGAAGGGGGTGGAGGGTGGCGAGATGGCAGCCGTTTGAATTTATGTGCCTTAAGCCATGCCTGTGGCTGTGGTTGTGGCTGTTGCTGTAGCTGTAGCTGTGTTCCGTGTTTGCGCCTGCTGTTTTGTTGTGGTGTTTATGCGATATCTATAGACGCACAGCATGCCAATTTAAATCGATAGGTGTTAATTTAGCGTACGAACGTTGTTCTTCTTCTTCTTGCATCTTACAGTTCATCCTGTACTGAGGATGACATCAAAGAAGCCTTCACCTCCAACAATTTCGAAGTTAAAGCATTCAAGTTTTTCCCGTAAGTATATAAAAAATCGCATACAATTTTACGAAGAATTTGCTATAATTAGAGTTGTGTACGCTTTCAGAAAGGACCGCAAGATGGCGCTGCTGCAACTGTCATCGGTGGAGGAGGCTGTGCTGGCACTGATCAAAATGCACAACCATCAGCTGTCCGAATCGAACCATTTGCGCGTGAGCTTCTCCAAGTCGAACATCTAGAATCCGACCCGAAGTCAGGTTCACTGAACTTGACTAAGTGCCAACAGCAGCTATGCGCTACGGCAGCAGTTCTTTTGGCAGCAACAGATACAATCTATTATTCGTAGTACAAGCGGCGTGCAGGGCAATCGCCACCACACCCACTTCAACTGAGAAGCGAACCCAACCAATCGAATCCAAACCAATCCAACCCATCAACAAAACAGCAGCAACAATCGATGCAAGAGCTATAGCTACTTATATACAAATAGAAGATCTTAATTCTAATTACTGTTTTCACGATAACAATACGCAAAACTTTAACATAACACTAACTACGAAAAATTCTAAAACTTAATAAACAAAACTATACAATTAATTAATATATACATAAATATATATATATAGAAAGAATACAACTTCAAATTTCAAACGTAAAACAAGAAGTAAAAGATGCAGAGACAGAAAGAGAATGAAAAACACACTAAAACAGCCCACTAAACAATCAGCGACGTCGTATAATCATAAGCTTAAAGTTAAAACTTAAATGTAGTTTATAAGTAAGTTGCATTGCATAGAGACAAACAAAAACAAAACAAATATAATTAAATATAGTGCACTTTACTGTGTTTTGGTTTTAGAAAACGGTAGAAAGTCAAAACAAAAATAATTTATGTTAAACAATGGAGTAAGCAAAAAACAAAACAAAAAATCAAATGAACTTTTATTATGTACGAGTATTTACTGTTATTATATTTTAAGTGATTGAAACTTTGATTGATACCCCTGATTTTTACAACAAAAATTAACTTAAATTGCATGTACGCATTTAAGCAGTTTTTAAACGTTTTTCATTTTGTTAGCGGTACGAGTAATTTTAAAAGTAAAGTAGAAAGTTAAGTAAAAGTAAATCTCAAAAAAACAAAAACCAATCAATGTGCACACTGATTCTTTAAGTGTAATTGAAGCCAAGCAGAAAGGCGCTGAAATGTATTTAATTCAAATTAAACTTAATTAAACAAAGTAACTACTCGGGCGCGTGAAGAGAAAACCCATTATAAATTTAGTATATCGGTTCGTTCAGCATTAAAATAATATGAAAGATAGTTCTTTTGAAGGAAGTTAAACAAAAAAAAAAAAAAAACAAAAAAGAGAAAATATAACAAATCGCGTACGTAAAACCCTCTGTGTGTGTATATGTAAATGTTGTTAAATTAGCGAAATATATACACAAAAAACGAAAGCATAGAAAAGAAAAGATAAGAAAGAAATATATATATATATATACTGTATAATGGATATACTTACATATGCATATATATAAGTATATATTGAACTACAAAAAAACATGAAACAGGAAAAAAAACAAATTTTAAGCTACGAAAGTAAAATCTCAAAAGTCGTAATTATATTTAGGTCTAAGCATACCGATATGAAAGACATATAAGTGTTTTTAGCAAAACAAATACAAAAAAAGCAACAAAAAAATAAAAAAACGAAAAAACAAAAAACAACAAAAAGAAAAAACTCAATGATTTTTTGATAATTTTACAAAAACCCCACACAAACCATAGAAACACACACAAAAACACAGACAGGCACAACTAACTATACACAGATCAATGTTTATATATATTTAGAAAGTGAAATTATTTATACGTTGGCGCAAAGAACAAAAGAAAAAACAAAAGCGAAAATAAAAACAAAATGATTAATAAAGTAATTGTAACTGTAACTGAATGATATGGATTTAGTTTTTAAGTATAAGTAGCAGTGATCGTAATTTAAAATTAACAATTAACAAAAATGGTAAATTTTGAAGCATAAAACGTGTACGAAAAGCAACAGTAAAATATTGTAAAATGTATAATTAAATAAAATACATTATTTACAGCTGATGTATGCATACAAATATATATATATATAAATATATATATATATGTATGGATAAGTATATAGCAGTATATATACATGTACAAGACACGTTTGCATGTATGAGTTGAATTAAAAGTCTACAACAAATACAAGATAACAAACTTTAACCATACACCACATACATGCACACATATTTCACATGTAAATCACATGCTTAAGGTACATTTTTAAACAAACTCTAGCGTTTCATGTATACATTCTATCCTAATCTTAACTAATCTTAAAACAAACTTATCCACTTATTATACATATGCTCTATGTCTATGCCTATGTCTACGTCTATTATACAAATACATATATATATATATATATGTATATATATACACGTTTTGTTAGCACATCGATACAAGGTATATCAAACCCACGACTGCTAGAATTTCAAATGAGAACTCTTGACAAATCAAAAATTTCATACAAGTATTTCAAAAACTATAATAACTTACAAAAACAAAAAACAAACAAAACAAAACAAATGAAAACAGAAGAAAATAGATTAAAGTAAATATGTGAAAAGTTAAATCATAAAATATTTATGTGTTTGTAAAACGATATGAATACACACAAACAAAAGATACTTAGCCACTGACACACACACACACACAGACACACACACAACCATCTTCACACTAACTCAAATACAATCAATCCAACTGCATTATGAAAGGCGGCAGAGCAACAATGCAGCTGCAGTTCGGTAGGCAGCGTTCAAAGCGTAATCAAATATTTAGCCCAACGATAATATACATACAGATACATAGATACAATTTGCGCTATAGCGTGCTTATATTGTTGATGAACAAGGATATGAACACACCGAAAGCAGCAGCATGCGAATTAATAGAACTATATACATACATACTTAGTACATACATCATAATGAGTGCAAAATAAGCAACGCAGCTATTTGACAAAAACACTAAAAGTATTACTTTATCATGTAGAGAACAAAACAAAAAACAAACAAAAACCGCAACTGGATACATAGTTTACAAATACATTGAAGAATTTAATAATTAAAAACATTTTATTGGATAAAGAATTACATTTAATGAAAAATCCCAGGCGAGGCGACAATCGAAACGCAGAGCAACCTCATTAGCTTTGTGTTCGATTTGTGACAGCTGCGGGATTTTGGGGGGATTCAGAAAGCAGAAACAGTTGCAAATACTAAAAACAAAAAAGTATTTGTGAAAAGAACAAATAAATAAATTTAAATAAATTTAAAAGGAATAGCAAACAGTTATAAGTTATACATTTTGAGCTGCAAAACGAGATTTTACCAAAATGCAAATTGAAGCATATTAAATTGAAGACTAAGTAAATATGAATTACATATACATTGGCATATGCTGTGTGTTTCTATGCTTTTAGGATGTGTAAAATGCTCACTCGAAGCCGATACCCATGCAAACTACATTACTTACATGCTAAATGTATGTACTATATGTAATTGTAGCTATAAATCTACGCATAATTGTATTGACAACAGCAAATACTAAAATACAAAAAACTAAAAATGTCAAAGGTATAAACTAAAATGGAAAAGGAATACGAACACATTTTGTTTAAATCAATTCAAATTGAATAACATGCGCAACATACTTATATACATATACATATAACATCAACAGAAACATATCAACAATATTTGTCATATGGGTACGAGTAGTTGATTTTAAACACACATTTTATGGACTCACATAAAACGAACCCCGCATACCCCCCTCATAACTTAAATTCAGAGCAGTCACTTACCAGAGCCAATCAGAAGAAGAAATAGTATAGAAATTGAGAGTTATAGAGATGAAGTCAAGCTTTTGGGATAGAGCGACAGCATTAGAAGATAAGCTATATCAGCAGACATACATAGTGCAACAAAAGCGCAAGTGTTAAAAATTTAATGGAAAAATGTAAAACGAAATTATTTTAAGCAAGCGGACCGGAACTGAGTGCATACCAGGTAACGTCGTCGTTGTAGACAGAGAGTCATAGAAGAAAGCATAGAGAATTTGTTAAATATTTTGCCAACGGAGAAAGACAAAAATCAAATTATAATTTTATATAGTCACAGAATACTTTTTTAAGAAGTTTATTTCAAGTGTATTTGGTACAATATTTTATAGATTTGTGTGCTCATTATCAAGTATTTTTATTAGCATAAATTTTGTGTGTGCGTTTTTAGCAAAAGTGCAAGAAATTGAGAAATGAAGTTATTGTTGCGTTTGTATTGTATTAAGAATTTTTTCTTGTTTACTTTGGCAATTAGGCAAACGCATACAACTTATATAGAAAATATATACTTATATTTAATCATACATACATATATAGCTAGCGAAATCTGTGTTTACATGCTTTTTGAATTACTTTTTTTTCTACATTTGAGTTCAGTTTTGAAAATTGAAACACACTACATGAAAAACAAACAGCATACAATTTTAAAACAGACAGAAGTTCCTACTTTTTAGTGAAATGATAACGTAAATGCTAAAAACAGAAACTAACAAGACAATTTGCAACAGTGAATTAAATGTACATTTATATATACAAATATCACTTTTTAATTCGTTTACCTTAACAATTGCCTACTTTGCTTACTTTACTTTTCATTCTTAGCCTTGGTATGTCTATAAATTTTGTGCGCATTAGTCAAAAATTATGGCAAAATTCAACTAGGGTCCAAGTTTTAAATATAATCAATTATCTTAAAGAACATACATATTTAAAAGTAACAAATCTCCAACAAAATGGGCTTTTGATCTACCAATTTGTTGATTTATTGGTACCCAATATTCGAGATCGAAATATCTAAACAACAAAAATTTATTAACTGAAAAGTTAAAGCCTACAAATACGTGCACTCTCGCTATTTCTCAGGCACTCGCTCATATACTTACTACGGACTTCTCGGTTTTTACAGATAATGCCAGGAAGCTTTAAGCCTGTATCCTTGATTCTAAATTGCCTAACTAACTGAAACTTCAAAATAAATCACGCGAACAATCAAAATCGAACTTGAAACATTTGTTAAACAAAACTTTTTAAATTTACTCCCATGATAAACACTTTTTAACATTTGTGCTCTCTAATTGTACAACTTACTAGTAAAGGTAAATCAATAAAAAAAAATTAATCATTTTATGCTCTAAATGAAAGTAAACAAAATGTTTATGTAACGCAAGATTTTCCTCACCAAATTTTACTAAAAATCTATTATGTGTATTGTATATAAAAACAAAAGAAATGCAAAAGTATATTGATACTATATATTTAATTGTATTGCGGTTGCAAGAATGAAAGAATCCAACAGCAGCTAAGCGACTCTAATTAAAGAAAAAAAAATTGAAATAATAACAAAATAAACTAAAATATACATTTTCAAATTTCACGTGAATTTAAAGGGCACATAGCGAAGTTGCGCGTTCTGCCTGAAACAGAAGCAGGAAGGTAACTTCAGCCACAGTTGAAGGTTGGATGAAACGTGAAAAGATACTTTAAAATTCAAGAAAATACAAAAAAGAAGAATACACGATAGAGCATGTGGTAAACTGAAAGTAAGAATTGTGCGCAGAGGAAAAATTTCAGACAATGAATTGAGATGAATATTTGTTATGTTACAAGCATTAATTAATTATTATAATATTAATTATTATTAAAAATATTTGAGAAATAAATACAAAATAAAAAAAAAATGATTTAAATCATTAAAAACTATACATTTTTGTACGTGGTGTATTCAATTCAATATAGGCGCTGAGGAGACAACTGTGTCAGATGCATCTCCTATAAATCAACAATTTTTATATTATTGTTAAGTTTAAAAACATATTATTATTATTATTATTATTCTTAGTTGTATTATTATAAATTACAAACAGTTCTAAACATGTTTAATTTGCTTTGCTTCGACGCTGTCACAATTTTTACTTATTTTAACTGTAATTAATTTTAAAAATGTCTAGTTTTAAGTTTATCACTCATAAAACATGTTACTTGTAATCTTCTTTTATTTTAATTTTTATACTCAAATCTTATCCTATTGAGTTTATGTTTAATTTAAAAAGAAAAAATAGAAAACCATCAAAACATTACTCAAGTCTATGTTCTCTGTTGAAATTTGTTGGGCTAAACACACAGTCTATAATTGGTAAGTATTTTTTAAAGGGCTTTTTTAATATGCAGGAGTCTTTATTTTCTTAAGCTATCTATTTTTATTATTTTTATTACGTTTGTACAACCTTTTAAAAAAAATACCTATATAAGGGAAATAGCTTGCTGGTTTAGCGGAAACAACAACCTCAAACATCCCATTCTGAAGCA
Organism: Drosophila micromelanica; assembly: GCA_004143825.1. NCBI lineage: Eukaryota > Metazoa > Arthropoda > Insecta > Diptera > Drosophilidae > Drosophila > Drosophila micromelanica. Next base: position 50,234 of record SCDY01001253.1, read on the forward strand.
AGCAGTGCTATTAACGCACTGCTTCGCGGAACAGTGAACATTTTATGTGGAACGTAGAAATGTTTATAAGAGGAAAATTAAATCAAATTAAGATTGTTTTTGCAGAGCAAAAATTAAAATTAAAATTGAAATTCATTCAGTTTAATGAGTATATAAAATTATTTTCTCTATTAACTCATTTTTTCCGCTACTGCAATTACAGTTTTCTAAATTGGGGCATGTACGTACTTCTTTATTCCCGATTCAGAAAAAGGGTTAAAAATTTTTGGATACACCCACAGGGGGCCTGACAAATCGATTTAAGCGCTATATGTATATCCTTCAGTTTTTAAGCTAAATATATAACGAAAATTTTCCACTGCAGCTGTAAATCAAAAATAACCAATTAAAGACCATTGTCAAATGTGGTAAGCTGTTATTATACTCGTTCACGAAGTGAAAGAGTATATTGGTTTTGTGCAATGTCCGTCTTGCTGTCCGTATGAACGCAATTATTTTCGCCGCTATTGAAGCAAGAGACTTGAAATTTTGGATATATATATAAAGTGTTAAGGATTTTGGGATGCGCCCACTGGGGGCGTGGCAAACCGATAACAACTAAAATCGCAAATCGATAAAGTCCACAATTTTAAAGCTAGA